>JAQIXA010000519.1:0-41157 GCA_034699045.1 Nanhermannia cf. coronata Gr-Ori-00579
GTGCAGCATCCCGGAATCGCACGGTGGTCCCTAATACCATAGAAAATTTTATTTATACACACGCTTTGCTCGCCCAAATAATAATCAACTTCTAGTGAGTTGATTAAAGCCTAGTGGTATTTATCTGTAAAAGATTTGATCCTGATATTTTGATCTTGACCTAACTATGAGTCTGATGTGAATACATAAAAATTTATATATTTTTGGAAATTTTTCCAAAATTTCAGAATTTGTTAGATTATTTACGTTTGGTTTTGGTTTCAAAATTTTCAAAAATCAAGAGCTTTAAGAATGGTATAGAGAATTTATTATCTGTACTTTAAAAAATGTCCTTATTTTTACGAATTTTTACAAATAATAATGAATAAATAGTATGGTATATATAGTATGGTAGTCAGGGTCAGGATTTGAGTATTTTTTTTGGTCCGTGTGAAATGCTTATCTAAATTTTGCTGACTTGTTTTTTTAAAAATAAGTTTATTTTGCAACCTTAAAAATTTGCAATATTTATGTTTATATTACACAGAATCATAGTTAAAAATTCTGTACAATATAATCTCTTTATAAAGTTCTCCATTTCCTATAAATTGAAAAATTCCTCATTCTCTTGTACCTAGACTTTTCCCTGCCTGGCACTCTTAGGCAAAGACTCAATCTCATTTATCTTTATAATGCCCCTTAAATTTTGTAGTAATAGTACCCTACTTAATTCTGGAAAAATGAGAGGACTCATCAAAAGCTTACTTAATATTATAATATTATGTAACTTAATGCATTTATTTAATAAGTATGTCACAAATACAAGACATAAAAATAATGATTCTTCAGACTTCTGTCTCATTATTCCAGTAGGTTAGTATAAAATTAAGAGTAATCCGTTTTTGTATTGTAAACGAGGAAAACAGTAGGTTCTTGTGTAAAAAGTAATGTAATGTAATTATATAATCAAATGAAATTAAATACTCGGATAATTACTTTACTTGTAAATTGTATTTTTGTAGTATTCGGCATTATAATTAAAATCCTACCTACTCTACTCATGTACATATCAAATCGTATAATGCAAATAGTCGTATTACAAATATACTTCACAACAATAATCTCATATACTACTAGCTAGCATTCTGAATTCTGTAGTACCCTTGTATGTAGTATTAACAGTTAATTAAAAATGTATCAGTTTTAATTACCCAGAAATGACTTGATTGTAAATGCTATTTTATGATTGATTGTGGATATCGATATGTGTGAGAAAGTGATTTATTGTTATGCTGCTTCGTAGAAAATTCGTAGACATTGAGGGTTTAAAATTCACCTAAAAATATGACTACTGACCTCGATTGCTCATATTTCAAAGAAAAATACATTTAATTATCAAATATAGCTCGGATAGTTGAAATTGAAATGAACTATTATACCCGTAATCTGTCCGTCAATATATCTGTAGGAATAGGAATTTAGAATTTAGACTTACTTTCTATATATAAAGTAGGTATTGCTATTTTGTAGAAAAAATGCTTAGGATTTACCCATTTAAGCCAATTTTAAACCTCATAAAACAACTAGAACAAATAATATGAATAATGAATACACAGACATACCTAAGAAATTGGGAAATTTTCCAATTTTTTTTTGCATTTTTGGTATATTTTTTGAAAATACTTGGAAATTTTTTGCGAAATTTTGAGGATAATTGATATGATTGATGAGTATAAGGAATTTTTTGAAAAATTATTTGGGAAATTTTGAGAATAATTCAGCAGTAGGTATAAAGAATTTTTTGAATTTTTGAATTTTGGGGAATCATGCACTTTGTAACCCAGAAAATCTGATCATTTTAAATACAGATAGAGTACCTCCTATTTATATATATTCGTATCGTAATTATGTATTTGATTTGTTTACTCGAGCTTTCATGATGGTCGTAACTCGAGTATTTTATAATTTTAATTTATTTATCAGACTTGGAACTTTGTATTATATCGAAGATAATAGTGATAGTCTAGGTCTAGGTGCTCTAATCGTGGGAAATGATTTTTAACTACTTTGAAATTTACTTTTTCCAGGGATTCATCGTCATCCGATATGTCACTTGTCTGCTCGTCAACTTTACAAATGTCTCACTGTGTCCAGCACCTCCAATCAAATCAAGGATTTATAGACATTGGACCAGTCTCAGCCACATCGTCATCCTCATCATCAACTTCGGCTGGAGTTCACAACTCATCATCAATCGATGTTAAATGCTATGGAGGGTTGAAATATCTCGAGTATCAAAATCAGCAACAGGATCATGGACTTGATCTTCACAGTCTATTACCAGCACCACCACCAGCAAGACCACTAGCACTTTCGGTCAAATGTGAATCTGGAACTTCTGGAAATAGTTCATCAGCAAGTCATTCACTTCTTTCATTGGGAAATGGTCGATATCATGATGTTGGAAATGGAATTAATAATGAAAATTCACTAAGCTCTACAGTTATACAGCATTGGACTGCACCGTATCATCATCATATTTCAAATAGTCTCATAAGTACTCTAGCACATGCCTAATTAAGTAATTGGGATTACTTAATATAAAGTCTCCATAAAAAAGCTCCAGTTCCACCCTTTTTTTGAAGGCATTTTTTTCACGGTATTTGTATTAGTCCTAAATTCGAAACTTTTATAATGATTTCCATTCCATGAGTTCAAGTTTCTCATTAGTTGACCCTTTTTTAATAATAAAAAAGATCAGTTTACGCTATTTTGGCCCAAATTCCAAATTGCAATCCTAAAGACTAAAGTAACTTTTTTGAGCATCGACATTCCTTTGTACGTAAGAGGTTAAAAAATAAAATTTTAGGAAATAATGAGCAAAATATATATGATATATCTACAGTCTAACTTAACTTGAAAAAATATTCTTACTATTTGAATTTAGGCATACCTACCTAAGCTATGTCTTTAAATACCTTGAACTTTAAATATTTTTTTTCAGATTTCGAATTAAAATTTTGTGCAATATTATGTAGTTTATGAATATTAAGTAGGTATTTAAATTTAAAAAAAAATGCTATTTGACTATCATTTTTAGATAATTTAGATACACTTAAAAAAGTTAGCAAAGTAAGTACCCTACATACTTAAAATAAAAGCCTACTACCTGTAGTTTATAATTACGAGCTGTAATTAGTAATTTGTCATACATTACATTATATCTCTGTAAAGTACTTATAACCTAATACCTACAGATACATAGTAGTATCTTTTCTGTTAGCTTAATTAGACCACAAAATTTAATTTTTTTAGCTTCAAATTCAAATAAGGATATCAGATTCAAAATTGTAACTTGATCAAGTTCAAGATGAGGCTTATTAGTATTAGAAAAAAATCGAATTTGAATGCAAAATACATATGGATAATAGTAAATAGGACTTGTAGAGTAGATACATTATATAAGTACCCATTATACCCAGTAATCTAGATACTAACTATCTATGAGATGTAGATACTAATAATATGATAAATAAAACATAAGTTAGTGGCAGTGTTATTAAGTTATTACATTACCTACTAGGTACTATCTGTAATTAGGACAGAATTTTGATTCTAAATATGTACGTAAAAATGTGTAAAATTTTATGGTTTAGTAAAGAAAATGTGATTTTATTAATCTGGAATTTAAAACTGGAAAACAGAATATGTTTGAAAAAAGTCATAAATGTATCCCTATGTAAAACTAGTTAATTATTAAAAATATCTAAATCAAACACTATTATATAATGTATATATTAATGCTTACATTCATATATCTCGGTGTAAATTGTAAAATAATTGCATGATTGATTTAAATGAATAAATAAATACTTATTACTACTATTATTATTGGTAATTGCAACTCGAATCTCGAATAAAAAGTTAATTAAGTTACAAATGATTATTTTCATTATCGTTGCCTATATTCTTATCTCATTAAATTTTGGATAGTTTATAATTTTTATTGAACTATCTATTACTACCTAACCCATTAAAAATTACTTAAATTAGTGCTAATTTAGATAAGTGAACAATATCATTATTAATTAGTATACATACTAGATAAATCTAAGTAGTTTACGATTTGTAATTTCGTTAAATTCATTTGGAAGACATTTTACCAGCCAAATTAAAGCTTAGGGCTGAGATCGATAATATATAGAGAGTATAGTATTTTAATAATTCATGAGTATTTTTGGCCAAAATTAGATAAACTATAAATAAACTAAGAGTTAATTATTTTGTTAAAAATCCACAGATTTCTGCTGGATTTCAATTTCAAATGGTGCGATCTTGAGATTTATGATATTTATTCCATTGTGTCATATTCTACTTTCTTCACTTTGAAGTATCTGTAGCCTGCATATCCAGCGATTGTTAGTAAGACCACAATGGCCAACATTGATCCAACAGCCTGAAAAAATATGAATTATAATTATGTATGAACCATTTTTAGGACGAATTTTCTTTCGATATCTTTTGTTTTGATACTACAAATGATAAAATTAGAAAAAGAAAGTAAAGTGAAAGTTCGGATTATATGGAGAAATTTACCAATGGAACAGTTTCATCTCTTCGGCCTGTTTGCTCCGAGCAGTAAAAAGGATCCCCATATTGTCTCTGTGTCATCACCCCGAATGGCTGAATTTCAACTCTTTCAATGAGCAAAGTGACGCGACTCGTTTTCTTTAAGAGAGAAAGGTTGAAAGAGAAAGTTTACTTGAGGCCTGAGATTACAAATATAGATAAAATTATAAATTACCTTTAGATCGAACATTTTTATTTCCTTCGAGACTGAACAACTGTAACTCTATATTTCAAAGAAAAGGAGTTTGATTTAAAATAAATAGTACTATCATTACTATCGGAAAGTTTAATTATTAATTAGCTTACCCGTCCAATGGGAGTTAGAAACAAAGTCTGTCCATCTGTTCTAATAACCTGGACTGCTCCTTTGATAGCACCTTTAATCAAGTTTATGAAAATTTGGCAAATTAGAATACTTTAAAACTTCAATCTATTTACCTGTTCCATCATCAAAGGCTTTATCCGAAGTGTTAAAGACAGCTTCAATTGAGTCAACGTACCAAGCGTCACTAACTCTCGACTAGAATAAATTTTTATTGCATATCATTTACATATCCATAATCCTACTAAAATGAGCACTAGGTTAGTAGTTAGTAGGTATAGGACTAGTTTAGTAATGCCTTATAGGAACTTCGAACACTCTACCCGCTACCCAGTATACGAGTACTAGTATAAATAGTAAATTCTAATTTGATTTAATAAAATTAAATAACCTTTTGGAAATGCAAGGTGAATAAGAATGAACTCCATTTCAAAATAATTTTTGAATCATCACCGATTCCACAACTGCCTGAAAAAAAATAAATAATAATAAGTAAGTATCAGTCTCTCATGGACTATAATGGACATTCTTGATAGGGTAAAAACACTTTTATAAAATTTACCTGAAGCTTCAGCACTCCTCGGAATTCTCACTTGAATTTTCTAATTTAAAAAAATCATAACATATTTTACAAATAATTTGAAGTAATTTGACAATTAAATAACTCTTACTTTATTTGCTGTCCTTTTTGGTTCAATAATTAACGATGCATTCAATTTTACAAGAACGCAAGGCATGTCATTCTCGTAAACAATAAATTCTGGCGCTTCGGGAATTCTTTCTGCTAAAAAAACTTTAATATTTTTTTATTAAAAGGGTACCTACATAAAATGGTAATGATAATATTTACCTTTGGGATCGTAAAAGGGGTCTTGTGTATCCTAAAATATTAACAAAATGATTTGTTTTATGTTTCACTTATTTTATGATCATTATGCACTAATCGAAAGTGAAAGGCGTAGGAATAGAAAGTAAGTGAAAGTTTAAAAGAGAAAGTTTACCTGAGAAAAAACATGAAGAACATTGAGAAAGACAAATATAGATAAGATAATTATCTGTTGCTGTTGTTTAATCATTTTGAGATGTTCCTTTAAATAATTGACTATTTAATTGAAGAATTTAATTGAATTTAGCGAAATTGCTAGGGTTGGGTTATAGCACTAATAGTTAGTAATTCTAGTATCTGTACATTGTGCATTAAGATCCGAATCCGAAACTCCGAAACTGCGCGGCTTAAAAAAAATCGATTTCCCGAATCTCAAGGTCTAAAGAAAGTAAAATACTACAGTACAGACTATCTAAAATAGTACTTCAGCAGTAGAATGTACTATTTCGAATGACACACTAAATAAATAAGTGACAGTTACATATTTTATCATACAGTAAAGTATAATGCTGTGCTTTAAATCACGTTTTTCATTATTCAATAGGTAGTTTTTATTTATTGAAATCTTTTAAAAAAGATATGTATTACAATTATATATCAACTACAAATTTAGTAAAGTAAAATACTGATACGATAGCTAGGTCAAATGGTTAAACTATGCACCACATAATATGATATTTTATATTATTTATATTAATATAGTTTAGTTGTTATAATAAAGACAATGAAACAATTCATTTCCAATTTCTAATAGAAATGTTAAATCTTATATATTTCAGTATTTTGAATTTTGAACTTTAAACTTTATGGTTTTGTAGAATATTATATTATATTATAGGTACAGTAATGATGGAATTGGAATGTGTATTAGTCGCAGGGAAAATATATCTGCATCAAATTCTGATAAATTTTTAAATCATCATTCAAGAAAACACAAAAAATCACCAGTTTAACATCTTTTTGATCTTCCAAGAAATTTCGGACAGTTTTCAGAGCAACAATCGCAGCATTTGTTGGAGGATAGCCTATAATAAAAATTAAAAATATGGATGGAATATTTTCTACATTAGTTTAATATTCTACATTTTGATTTATTAATTTTATTTACCATAAACGCCAGTAGATATGCAAGGTAAAGCTATCGATTTGAGTTTCTTGTCAGTTACAATATTTAAACATTCTGTGTAACAAGATCTTAAAAGCTCAGGTTTCTCTCCCCGAGGACCCACTGTATGAATGATATCTAGAAAAAAGCAAAAAATAGATATAAAAAATGTTTAGTTTGGTTATCATTATCATGATTATTGGGTATAACTTATAACTATTTTAAATGGCAATGGTTAACTCACATTTTGAAGGTAGTTTATAACCCCCAGTCATTTTAGCCATTCCAGTATCACATCCATTCAATGTTTCACATTCTTGTAGTAATTCTCTTCCAGCTGAACGATGAATAGCGCCGTCAACTCCTCCACCCCCTAAAAGTGATTAGGTAGGTATTATTAATTCAATTAATACAAAAATGGTCTAAAAGATCATTAGTGGAATCTAATGATGCAGATCTAAATGATCAGATTCAAATCACGAAATTGAACCTTGCTTTTTAAAATAATTCTGGGAAAGACAAGTAATAATATAATAAAGTAGGTATCCTGGTATCCTATGAAAAGTTTTACCTAATAGAGAATTATTAGCCGCATTTACAATAGCATCAATCTAAATACAATTAAATAAAAGATTATAATAATTATATATATTATTTATTATATAGCTCTAATTCTAAGACATTTTAAATTTTATTACCTCAAGTTTGGTAATATCGCCCTGCCATAAAGCAACCCTTCAAAGAAAATTTAAAAAATATTTTCAGAAATATGCATCAATTGCCAATTACGTTGCCAAACTAATAGAAGACATTACAGGTTGATTTTTCAAATAAAATAAATCAAGGATGTTAAAGATTTTAAAAAAATCGATAAAAGCTTACCTATCGTTTATCGTTGAATCAATATTATAATTTGTAGTTCCTCGGCTAGAATTATGTCTAAAAAGAAAGATGTAATAATGAGTACTATAATAATGATATTACATTTTTATTATTAAAGTTAAAAAGTATTACTCCACTCCTTCTTCAAAGTAATATTTTGACCATGGAACAACTGCTTTTAATTCTACAAAGTCATTTTTACAATTGTAGAATTCTCTTTTTTCGTCCAAGCTCATATTTAAGTATTTATCTGAAAGAAAAAAAAACAATTTTTATCATACAATTATGTAACTAACAATAAGCTAGGTCTAGGTCAGGTACCTACTAATCTTAAGACTAAGGTAGTAAGCATAAATGATACAATAATTTGCAAAGGGCATCATATTTAAATTACCTTTAATTTCTTGAATATTCGACATTTTTCTTGTTGTTGTAGGTGTTGTAACGAATCCTTTACTTTTAAATGAAAATCCGAATCTTGACAAGCTTAAATTGATCCGTCCAAGTCCAAATCCAAATACTCGTACAGGCAGCTGTCAAAAACATCAAGAGCAATAATGATAAGAACTCATCGTTTATAAAAACAAAAATAAAAGAACAGGACAGGACAGGACAGGACATGTCATGGACAGTCATGGTTAGGGTCAGTCAAAGCGACCGGTTAATAAATAAAAATAAAAAAAATAACCCTACCCATCCATTTTTCAGCTCTATGAAAAACTCTTATTTTGGCCTCATTTTTACATATACATTTCATATTTTCATGCAATTTTAGCAATGCATGCAAGGCCAAAATTTGGTTTCTCATAGCTCAATTCAATGAATATATATTATATTGGGCAGATTAAAATTCAAAATTAGTAAAATTAGTTAAAATAAAAACTACAATTTACGATCTAAAATACTAAAGTTAAGTACCTAATTAAAATAAAAACGCAAAAATGACAAACTTACTTATACCATTAATCCAGGACCAGGGTCAATTAGCCGGCTCAAAAGGTCAATTCTTTTTGAGTTTTAACAAAATGCATTTAACAAAAACAACAACAACAATCAGAAAGTTTTGTTTTGCCACAAAAACAACTTTTTTAAATTTTGGTATGGCAAACAAAGCCCAGAGTCATCTTCATCCATTAACCTTATACAAGACTCAATAATTTCTAAAAAATACCTATTTTATCAAAAAAATGAAAATGATATCAAAAATCAAATAAGAAAAGAACCAGCAGCAGCAGAAGATTAATGATCATGAAATCATCAATAAAATTATGCAATTAAAAATCTAATGGTAAGTACACAGTTAGCATAGCATTCATCCATATATTATATTATGTAATATCATGAGATTCATTCAGTTTTATTTTTAGATTTTAGGACATAGCTCTCTAGGTCTAGAAGTTTAGCAGACAGCGAGCGACGATCTTTTTACCTCGGATTTTTACTGAAATTATTTCTATTTTAGAGAAGAACCACCGAAACAAACTGAAGATCATCTACACAATTTAAACATCTTCAGACTTCAGCATCATCAACTTGATTAGTCTTTTAAGTCATCCTCTAAAGATCGTTCATGTGGTCCGGTTGTTAGTTGGTGTTCTTGTTTTTCGGCTACAAAAATGGTGAATGACCTTTGCTGCTGAGATCGATCTGTCTGTTTGGATCATCTGGTGTCACCATCATACCCTAAACTAGACCTAAAGTATCATCAACTCAACAATATATTTAGTACATTTTACAAGTTAAAGTCATCATATATCATTATCTTGGTTTTTTTTAACAATTTTTGTTTTTGACATGTTTGACTGATTTTGGTTCAGTTTCAGGAGAGTCTCTTCGGTTTTTATTTTATTTTAATTATCGATCATTTTATTCGGCATTCAGCATCAATATCTCATCAAAAATCTTTTTAATTACTGCAATCATGGTAAGTCTTTTAAATTATATAATGTAAGTTTATTTTATAAAGTATAAGGTGTATAAATGCTATTTTATTTTCAATAATATGCACCTTTATGACCTCATTTGATTAATTCAAGTCGAGTTCCCCATCTTAAATTATTATGAATCACGTAGGTATCTAAAAATGTTAAATGTAAAAAATGCTAACTAAAAAGTATCTTTTAAAAAGCTCTTAAAAATTGTATTTATGTAAGGTAGGTACCCTACTTTTCTAGTTTCTATTGAGTAGGTGCATAATAAGGCAGATTAAGGTATTTAATTAGGGATATTATCTGTTACCTTACTACTTTATGTAGATTCTACCTTGTTAATTATAAATAGAAAAGATAATTTTCATTTAAATTCAAATTGAAAATAGTACCGACATTATTTTTAATATTTTACTTTTCATTCATGTTCTAAATATTCTATGTAGTACATAGTATGTACATTACCTACATACATTATTATCTGCTGTCTTTGAGTGTTGAGTTAAAAAGTTGATCGGTCTCATTATTCTCATTGCATAGCATAGCATTGGCATTAACTTTTCATTCTCTTTTTATTTTTTATGATAAAGGTTAGGTAATTAACTATTCTAATTCTGACCACTTTTTATTTAGTGAATGATTGATAAAGAACATTTTATAGATTCTGATCGATTTTATTATAAATTATAGTTATTGTTTATTATGTACAAATTAATACAAATCTCTTATTAAATTTTTACTTTATTTACATTTATCTAGATAAAATTTTTATTTAAATTTAATATTTAGATAGGTATTAGATTAGTAGGTTAGTACATAATTAGATTAAGATTAGTAGAATACTATGTGTACTATTAGTACTACATCATACTAATAATTAATATAATAGGTTGATGCATATAATTTTAAATTTTATATTCTATATCTATACCTACCTAAATATAATTTTTATTTACATTACTACATAGGTACCGTATAATTTATAATTACCTACTTACAAATGTACCACTGCTACCTACTTTATTTTTTAAAGATAATTCAGAGACTGATAGTATTTTAATTTTAAATGAGAGCTGAATGTATTTTAAATTTAAATGAGAGCTGAATGTATTTTAAATTTTTTAAATAGAATATGATATAGGTAGGTATTGAATAATGTAACGTATCTACTAGTACTAGTACCTTTATGAATTATATTATTTTTTAATCGTATTTTTAGTTTATAAATAAGTAGATAGCAGATAGATATAGGGTATATATGCGAGTTATAGAGTTTGGTTGGAGCATTACTAAAAATTCTAAACTAAAGATTAAAATTAGCTAATTTAGCTTAATATTTATACAACTATCATTCTTACCTTTTTAACAGTAAAACATTTTCTTAATCAATTTTATTTTTGTTTTTTTAATGTAGAACGGATAACTCATCACATCACATTACAGAAAATACAAGAGCGATCTTTGTAAAGCCTTTCCATATGAAGAAATTTTTATTTTTAACTGACTTTATAACTGCTCTAACCTGGATTCATCTTCTGAAGCTAGATGCCAAAATAGCCAAAGGAATAAGCTGAGCTGAGCTCATACATTTTAAATTATTCTGCATACTTACTACAACTATTATATACCTATTAAGCTACTAGTTCAACAATTTTTTTATATTCGACTATATTGAATTGAAAATAAGAAAACAAAAATAAGTCTTACTACAATATCATCAACTCTCAACTCATTAAATTAATCTCAAGCAATTTTGAAGAATACATTGTTTTAAAATAATGCTTAAGGAACAATAAGGAAAATAATACTCTGTTCTAGTTCTACGACTTATGCCAAGTCCTCAATTGAAAAACTTTCAACATAGTCTTGAAGCCTTAAGAGGCTAAAATAATGACGAGTATGAGAACTACTCTCCAGACGGTTCCAGAATCTTTACCTGCAGATCATATAACAACTACCCCTATTATAAAGGTAAAATAAATATTTTTAAAAAATAATTATTAAACACATTTTTAATTTTATTCCCTATTTTAATCTTAATCTTATTGTTTTTTTTATTTTATGTAGGAAGGAGCCACGAGGATAACTACTAAAGTAAGTCCTTTTTAATTGACATAATTAAAATAATAAATATAATGGACATCAAGATCTTTTATGAACTATCAGAGATTTCACGTATCATAATCATAACTATGAATGAAACTTCCTTCCATAGTCAAATTGTATTGTAAAGTTGAAATATTGTCGGTCTTATTAAGTGTAAAATTAGCATTTATATATATATTTATAATTGCCGATATAGATTAACTGACATTTAACTTTAACTTTTATCTTGAATGTAAAATGTTAAGATATTAGTAATCTACTGCACTAATCTGTCCCGACTTTTTATACAATAGTATATATACGGTGGGTATGGATATGATGTGTTTATTGTTTAGTACTTTGTAATAAAGTAAAATGGGATAGGCGGTTCGATTCGATTGATATTTTAGTTACATAATCAAAATCAGTGGAATGATTTAACTTTAACTTTATACCTAGTATACATCTAAAACTAAAGTCTAAAAATTCTATTTAGATTTTCTTAAACCAAAATCAAATCATTTCATATCTTAAAACTGAAACTTTCAAATCAGGGTTTTTTTTACTACTCAAAACTTATGATATGAAATAAGATTATTGTTTAGACTTTTGCAATTGTATTTACAATCATATTATTAGGTTCATTCATTATTTTCGAATAATGCTAGTGTCCTTTTATTTACTTATCTAATCGTAAGTACCTACAATATCCTTATTGTGTACTGTATAATATAAACTTCAAATGTTCGTATCATCATCATCATATCATAAAATCATAATGAAATTACACATTGCCAAGCTAGTGTAGTAAGGTAGGTATAATAAAATAACTAATAACTTCCTCCCCGCCCTCCTGTTCCTGCTGTTATACTCTAAAACAACATTTATGATCAAATTGAATTATTTATAATTTGATTGTACAACCGTGAATACTGAATACTGATAGATATCATAGACAGAAGGTTATTTTAATATTTAAGGATCTAAAATAATAAGATTTTGAACGAATATTTAATTTAAAAAATGTATTCAAAAATCTAGTAAAAACTCGAACAAAACAGGCTATTTCTAGATTTAGTTGGTTCTAACCATAAGTTCTGTGTGGTAAAGACTAGAAAACATTAAAATGTCTAAATTGAACAATTAAATATTATATCAATTTTGAAGAAATAATAGAAAGCTGTCTATCAGTCATTGTTCAAAAATATTCAATTAAAAAATTATTCTATTTGCGATAATTTAATAGTATTAAAAAATGCTAAATAGTACAATATTTTAGAATAATTGTATTTTTGGTTAGGGGAGGGGACTCTTATTAAAAACATTAGTTAGTACAAGAAAATACTTAACCTAGGCTATTGAATAATGAGTGTACATATTTATTATTTTGTTAGCGATTCAGACAATTTATTAAGTAATAGAGATAGAGGAGAGAAAAAGCCTTAGAATTTAGGTCTTTCCATAATGCTAGTATTAATATTAATGCATATTTCAAATTAGCTTTTATCAGAATTTATACACGCGAAAGTACAGAAAGTTGTTAGTAACGTAATTCATAGTATGCGGTATGTTTCCACTTTTTAACAATTTATAAAAATTAAATTAAAAATAGTGTCAGTTCCATTAAAAACTTGAAGGTTTTTTAATTTGGTAATCTAAACCTAAACAGCTTTATAAGTATAAGTAAATTGTAGTAGTTTGCTCGTAGTTTGCTGAGTAAATTATGATAAATGTCTAGGTAAATGTTAAATGAGTATGCTATAAAGCAAGGTCTGCTCTGCTCTAACATTTTTCGTTAAAAATTTAAACTTTTGCAAAGTAATTTCAGACTTTTTTATGAAATGAAATACAACAGAACATGGATGCTGGTCTGGATACAGATAGAAAATATTCGTAAATACTATGTACCAAAATTGAGCTAGGTAGAACTTTTGCCGGTATACTTTTTGTATACTTTTGAGAATTTTAATTTTATATACTTACCTAGTTTAGGTATTATAGGTTTTTTTATTTAGAGCTATTTATTTTTTGTGATGATTAATTTACACGTCCAGTATAAACACGTGTTTAATACTCATTTCTTATCTTGAGATTTATAATGGACACAAATGAAAATTTAGGTATCTTTTTCTATGAATAGTTCTAGAAATATTGTACACATAAGCTATTTATAACCTAGTTTCAATGTCTTTTCCTCGACTAAATACTTATAGGTATTTATAAAACAAGATCTTTGGTGAAAAAAATTCTTGGATCAGTTTGCTCTCGCTCTTAACTATCAACATTATTAGTAGAAAGAAAGAACTGTGTGTGTATATTTATTTTCGGTTTCGTGTCGAGTAATGTGTGTATATTTATATGAATTTAAGATCAGTAAGTAGGTATTGCTTTAAGTTTAAGTTGGCTTAGGTTTTTTCAAAGACCTTGAAATCAAGATCTAATTAACCATTTACATGTATCCATATAGAGATAATAGTACTTGGCCATTATTATTGCCTGACTTACCTTCGCTTTAGGCAAAATTGGCCCCTATAAAATTAAAATATAATGTATTATTCTTATTCTTTGCCATTTAAATATAAGTAATACCATGACCAACGACCACATAATATTTTAATACTACAACTACAAACTTTTAAAACACCTCCGAAAAAATCAATAAGTTTGAAAACTTGATTTAATTCTTTTAAAGTTTTATAATTTAAAGCTACAAGTTTTTAAACCGGAATAAATGCCCTAATAATTAGAATAGATTTTAAAACTACCTAGATACCTACCTATTTGAATTTAGATGATTTAGATTAGAGTTAAAATAATTTAGGTCTGAATCTGAAATCTGAAGAGCTGCTAAAAATTCTCATTGAATACTTTTTTTTTAATTATTATTTTTAGATCTTTTTCAAAAAATAAATGAGCTATCAGTATTCCTATCAACAGATAATAATAATGGCAAATACATTTTTACTTATCCATGCAAATTTTTTTTGCAACACATAATAGAATTCAATACAATTGCAATGTTAAGATTACATCACCTAACGATTAGTATAAAGAACTGAGGTTCGCCTTTTGTAAATGAATACATGTGCATATTGTTTTTTAATATTTTAAAGCATTTACTGATAGATATATTAATTTAGAGTATAATATCGATATATGTATAGGAAAAATTACCATATGAAAAAGGTTTTAAAAAGTTATGAGTAATCATCAGACAAATATGTAGAGCGTTAATAACAGATAACCAAGAATGGAGAAGAGTTTTTTAAAATTTTATTATATTATTCATTATTCGAGTAGATATTTTTTGCAGATATGATTATTAAAAATTGTAAGCATGTACTGTACGAGTATTGTATTTTACTCGATTTTATAGAGCACCCATATAGGTAGTAGGTAGGTAGATTATAGATAGAAGATTTAAAAGATTGGTAACATAGCAGATATTATTATTCGGGCAGACAGATTGGATATTATTTTTTTATATTATATAATAGTAGAAGTGGGTCCACTCAAATACTTATTTTACATTTCTACTTTTATTCTACAGAGATACATAATCTTGAGTATCTATCTATTATATTTTTTCTGACTGATTCTGATATTATAGGTGTGGTATGTGCATTTTCCTAAAGAGAAAATACCTCTTGGGTATATTAAGTATGTAATATTATTTCATAGAATACTACATAGTAAGTACTTGTGTTCGTATCTCGACTGATGTAGACTTTGTTCACAAATATCAGTATAATATTTTGATCAATTGAGCTCGGTATGCCGAGCATGTGCAACCCAAAGAGAGAAAGAGAACCCAACCTAGGCAAGTATTCTCTGGTGCTGTTTTTTTGACTCTGTTCTTAAAACTACTCTGTCTAAGTTAGTCTCTTGTACAAAAATCTCGAGAAGTTCTTTTTTTGAAAAGAAAAAAAGACTGCTGTGGACGGACTATCGTCCTTTTAAGTGTAATCTAATAAGTAATAAGTAAGAATGGCCAAATAATAAGTAATAAGAGTAGTAGTATACCTAGAACATTGTAGGAAAAAAGGAACAAACGAGTTTTCAATAGCTGAATAACTTGAATAGTTCTCACATAGTCTTGGTGCTGTTAAGTAGTTGTGTGTGCTCAAGAAACTTTTTATTAAAGATTTTTACACGTTACATTTTTTTTCTCATTTGAGTTGAGAGTGTTCCAGTCAGTCGGCAAAAGCCATTATAAACATACTTGTAGTATTTTTTCTAAGAATATTAATATAAGTTCAAGTTAAACCAGGAATAAACAATTTACGACGATATTATACTACTTTGTAAAATAAATATATTTAGAAATAATATAACCTGTCCTGTAACTTTACAGATTACACGTAGACAACAAGAGTATAATCAGCAATCAGTAAGAGTAATCAGTACCTAATTATTATTATCGACGATAAGAATTGTTATATATTATTCATAATTCACAGTACATACCTAATTATTATATAATTACAATAATATTTTTCAACTTATTGTGCTTAGGTATTCATGTTGGACTTTTGAGCTGATTATTGAGTTTATGTGACTGTACATTTATAAATAGTTATTAGGCTGGAAAATTTGTTAAGACTCGGGACAAGACCTTTTTGCTCTTGTGCATATCTTACATACTCATTAGAGTTTTCAGTTTGAAACTGCAAAGTTGGGATTTGAGAAAGAAAATAAGGTTTTCATTAAAAAGAGTTTAAACGTGATTACGATTAAAACGAACTGTTAACATATGTGCTCAGTGCTCAGCTTTAGATTTGAACTGAACTCAAAAGTATTATCTTTCAATTTTTTAAAATACCAAACGAGTAATGTAATGTAAATAACTTACGTATATATTATTATGTAAATGATATAATATACAGTAGTATACTTATACTTATTACTACTTGTGTGATTAAACTTTTTTGAGTTCAAATTCATAAATAGGCAAAGTACTTGAGTATTTTAAATCAGTAAAGTAGTGCAGAGTGAGTGTTTGAATTTTGATATTCTTTCAAAATATTTTCAACCTGACAGACAATTTACCTACTTGATTCTTGATACTTTGACTAGTATTTAAATGCCAAATGAGCATTGAGGGCAAGAGAAACACGAAATAGAATAAAAATAAAAATCTTTTTTTGATCGCGGCTTGTGTACATCTAAATCTAAATGTGCATAGAATTTAATTAAATATTGATTTTATTTACCATTTACGTAAGAACTGTGGTTGTGAGTTGTGAAGTAACTCGGAAATCGAATTTTCTACTAAAAAAGGCAAAAGCTTTGAATGTGAGTCAGCCATAAAATAAAAGTAGCCAAAGACTGAGCCGAGTAGTATTTTAGTAGATTTTTTTAGTGGGAGTTATATTCTTAACTTGGATCTACCATAAAAAAATATAGATTTTTGTGCAGAAAAAAAAGTTTTTTTAAAGGCCGGACTTAAGTAGTACAAAAGGGTTCTGTGTGTGGATAATTCCATTAAAATTTTATGTCATTTGTTACTAACTAGTTAGAATTTACTAGTTAGAATCAAAAAGTTTTTAAAACTTAAACTTTGTTTCGAAAGATATATTCTTTTCTTTGAGATTTATCTAAGCCATTGCCATTAAATTGTGTGTTGGCGTAAGCTAGAGAGATAACTACAGAAATAAGTATATAAGAATTATTGCAAGTTGCCATTATAAAGAATTGTTAAATATTTTTTTGTTGTGGGAAAAAGTGAAAGTGTCGATAATATGGTCATAAAGATATGATAAAGTACTACAAGTGCATACTGCATAATTAATCACGTTCATTATTTAATTTTTTACTTGAATATCTAAAAAGTATTTTGAAACATTTGTCCTTCTGATACTACTGATAACTGATATACCTATCAAAACTGCTGACTTTTAAAATATTAATAAGGATATTGAGATAAAAGCAAATATATTTGAAACCCCATCAAGATATCATTTACTGGTTGACTACCTAAACTGATAGCTATTATTATCCTCTTTTTTGTTCAAAAGAAAGTAAAAACCACAAGCAAACAAATCAGTTAAACTCGACTTGAGAACATAATAATACCTTTATAGTACTTGACAAGAGGAATTCCTTGATAAGCTATGATATGTTCCAATAATGCCTTTAGTTACAAAATTAACGAATCAAATGTTCAAATTATTTCGAATTCGTGGTGGAAATCATGAGAAGCAATTGATACAAAATCATCATCAATCGGACTCGATTGACGAAAATATTCCTCCACATCATCAGCTTGAGACATCAGGTGCAGACGTTGAAATTGAACTAACGACTTCATTACCACCACAATTTGATCGGACAGATAAGAATCGACGAGGTTCAAAAATCTTTAGATCATTGAGAAAAAGATTCAGTTTTAAAGACAGTAAAAATCAAATTAACCCATCAAGTAATTCCAATAGTGAGATTAATAGTACGACCAATAATACATCGACCTCTTCAGCTTCCAAGGCAAGAGCTAAGCTTCAAGAGGATCGAAAGAAAAAGAATTTGAGTAATATGAAGAAGGTCAACGAGGTATTAGCTTTGATAGATGATGATAACGATGAGACTGACGGTGCTGTCGAGTCAAAGTTGGGTGATAAGAATGAGACAAAACCACATAATATTATGAAGAAACATCCAACAACATCATCGTCAACAACAACTACTCGATTGGTAGCAGTGGGGACGGCAACTTCGCCCATCAAGAAAATAAATGCTGATACTTCAAATCCTAATAAAGTTATTCCGACAGTCGATTTATCTCTTAAACTTCCAGCACCTTCATCTCAAATGAATGAATCGATTGGGAAAAATAGCCCTATAAATGAAAATCATTCATCAAGTAAACCACGTAATAACTTTGATAATAACCGATCATTTGGGGTAAATACCAAAAATAATTCAACTACAACTACTGCAAATAATAAGCGGATTAGTACAAATGCAGATGAACCAAAAAAGATTTCCAATTCTAATTTACCAAATAATAATAACAATAATAATAATTCTGTAAGTAATCGTGCTAGTGTAAAAACAACTACTGCTACTACCCAGCAAAGTTCTCGAAGAAATTCAAATGACATTTATACAGCTAGGAGACAACAGCACAAGGTGAATAATATTATATTTTTTTAAATAAAACATCCATATAGTCATAGATAGATAGAAGATACATACTTGTATCTAGTCAGGCTAGTACATATTTGGTTACCTTCAATTCATTCATTCATTATGTTAATTTTTTAAGTTTTGGAGTAGGTACGTATTTGGCTTTTATACAAAAAAAGTTTATTTTTTTTGTGGAAATCATGATTTTCAGGGATATATGTAAATTATTGAAAATGTTTATTGTACTGACTGTCTGCTAAGGTTTAGATGGTATTTTAAGAAAGTGGGTGTATTATTGTATAAAGGTTAAATATGTTCAGAACAGAGCAGAGTACAGTGTTCAGAGATCCTACCTTATGCTATGCTTTGATGGGTTATTTCATTTTATTTTATAAGTTAGTTATACAATAGGAATTTTAATTTAATTCTATTATGGACTATGACTATAAGTCATATGTAATCAAATTATCTTCATTTCCATCCCCATCTTCTAGAAACTTCAAACAGATATTCAAATTTCTTTTCTAAATAAAAGTTAATTAATAGTTAGAGTAGACAGTGGAGAGATAGACAAGTAAAGGAGTAAATGCAAATATGTAGTACCTAAACAGTAAATACTTACTTTAGTACTACAATATTAGTAGTAGGTAGTTAGAGCTTTTCAAACTCTTAAAATAATTACTCGAGTCAGTAATTAAATTTATTTTACCAATTTATCCTTATTGTGTGATTTGCATATCTAAAATATCCTTTTATTCTTTATACAAGACAAATGCTATTATATATGTATAGATGAGATCACTTCATAGTTCATACCGACATTACTCTGTCAACATTTAAAAAATATACACATAATACCTATAATATGTATATCTTAAACTTCTGCATTATCTTATCAATGATTGCTAGGTTAATGAGTAATATGTATAAGTGAGCATTATAAGAATTAAGACACCTGCAAAAGACATCTGTATTTGATTGATAATGATTCTGAGCCTTGAGGGTGCATTTATCATATTTTTTCATACCAGAATTTTTTTGATTATTGATATACCTACCTAGGTTTATATTTTTCTGTACCAAATTCCAAATCAAATCATCAAATCATAATCAAGTCGTAAGTCGAGTAACATGTTTGTATGGAAAATTTTATACTTACGAGTACCCTACTATATACTATATACCTACTACCTACTTGATTATTGGCAATTGGCACATGTTTATTGTAAAAGAGTAAAATAAAGTAAATCATATCGTATCGGGGCGAGAGTTTTATATTATTTTTATTATTATAGGTTATGTATACACTGAAATATGCTACATAGCTCTTTGTGCATTGTATTGTGCAAACCTCTAGAGAATTCATGTTTTTTTTACTTCATGTATTTATTATAATAAACGAGTTTAGAGGCTTTGTTTATACCCCGAAGGATTTAGATTAGTGACTTAGTTTTCGTCAGCCAGAGAAAAATTATTGTTTTTCATAAGCTTTCTTATTCTCTTGTTTTTGTTATTGAAGTAAATGGTAAAGTAGGTAATAGTAAATCATAACAATAAGGTTATGCAGAGAGAAATCCGATATTTTATGAGTAATAATCATTTTGTAAGGTACCTAATAAATAATTAGAGAGAGAGAATCATCGTCTATAAAATAAGGAGGATAAGGTTTATTTAAAAGAAGTTTTTTAAAATGTTTAAGCATTAAGGTAATTTAAAAATCATAAAGAAAAGGAACAGTACATCTGTACAGCTGATTATTTGCTACATTAGTTTTAGTTTTTTGTACTAGTTTCAATTTTTAAAAAGATCTTTTTTCTTCTTTTTACTACTACTTACTGTATTGCTCATAGTCACTTCTGACTTCTGCTTCTGCTGCTCCTTTGAGAGTTTTGGACTACTTTTGGTACAAGCAAACAAACATAGTACTAATAGTAGTATTTGAGGCAGAAGAAAAGAGGTCAAAGTATATACTTTTAGCTTTTTTCTTTTACAGAGTAGTAGAATAATTTCGAATCTTTGAGTTTTTGGTAGTGTTTTGCAAAATTGGATATTTTTACTAGGAGTAAGTACCTTGAACGTGTAAAGTGTACCACTTTATATTTGCTAGCGTATACCACAAAGTTTGTATTTGACTACTTATATAGGACTCTGAATTGCAAAATAATAATTTTAAATTGGTGGAAATGTTGGTATTTTAGGTATTTGAGTATTTGTAAAGAAAAGAAAATAGCTCTAATGAAATGAAATGAAAAATAAAAGTAGGGCTCTTGAATTGAGAGAATTGAAGTTTTGCAAAGTATAAAAATTTCTGAATCTGAAGAAATAATGAAAAGGTCCTTGGGTTTCTCAGTTTCTGCTGCTGTTTTTGATAATATTTTGATTGGAGATTGAACTATGCTTTTATTATACACTATTTTGATTAAGTTTTTATTTTGAGTCTTGTGTATTACGTATACAGCAGTATACAGTAGGTGGTATTTTCCTGTTAAATAAAAGTTAAGTATGAGAAATGAGAAATTAATAATAGTCCTACTAATATGAAGATCAAAGTATTTCATAAAAATAATTTTGTTTGTAGGTAAGTCAATTGTGAGAGAGCAATTATTTTGAGCTTTAATAATAGATTTCTCTATGAAATTTAATATATCAGTAGGTAAGTGCCTGCTGGGTGACGTAAGCGTCTCACTCGCGGTCTGAAATCTGTGGAAATTAAAATTAATTAAAAGGGCTTTTATACATAATGCCTACTATAGAAGTAGAAGTGATTTGCAATTTGTAATAGAGAATATAAGTAAATGAAATGAAATTTGAAATGGTATAAATAGTGGGTTGATTTGAGGTATTTTGTAAGGTATGGCATAAATATACTTATAACTTATCTTATAAATGATTCTAGCTACCTAGGTAGGGTATACGATAAGAATATAATAAGTTAAATTAGGCTATACATCAGAATGGTGATATTCGGTTACAGTGATAAGAAGCAGTAGTAGGTAATTGCAATTAGAGGAAATTAAATGATATTTTAATGGGTTTTTGTAATCGTACCAATACGAATTAGTAGTAAATAGAAAAGGACATTAACTATTTGCAAGGTATATTTTACGATGGTCTTTATCGTTGATTAAAATGAAAATAGTATGTTAAGGTAGGATAAGTACTATTCTATTAGTATCCTAGTAGTTTTAGTACCCTACTAATAGTACAGATAGTAGGGATATTTAGGTACTAGATGAGAAATTGAGAATTATTTTACCCATTTGAATTTGTTAGGATAGGTTTTACGGATTTTTTCGTTTTGGTTTACCATTAGAGTTAAGTATACATTATACATATTGTAAGATATTTTATGTTGTATCCATCGAGGACGAGGATCAAGATAGATGGATGGGCACATCACATCGATGAAACAAACTGCTAAAATTACCAAGAGACGAAAACCATGGTATAATAGTAAGGTGTATGTACTTGTATTCTCTTGATACTTGGGCTTATTATTATACTTGTAACATTATACCTACTAATACATAGTTATATGTATAAGTATAAGGATAAAACAGAATACATAGAAAGAAAAGATAGACATATATATTTAAAGGTACATTCAAGTACTATAATAAGGAAAAGTAAGCTCACGAGAATGGCTACTTTTTTAAAGTATAAAATAAATATACCTAGCTCTAGCCTAGGTATACTATCCTGTATAACTTTAAAAGTAAAGTAAGGTTTTGTAGTTTTGTCCAATGCAGTGCAGTGTCTGTCGAGTTTTAAAGAGTTTTTTGGAGTTAGTATTCGATGTAGATGGATATATTTTTATGCCTTCTGGCTATAAAGAGAAATATATATATTTCTCTATGCTTTTAAAACCCTTGATTATAAGGATAAAAAGATGCTTTAAAACTTTTGGTATATCCAAGCAATTTAGTAATACTATGATATGTATGTACTATGTACCTGTACCTGTAGTACACTTTACATTTATTTTTAAGGATATAGTAGCTAGGTACTAGGTATTAGGTATTATAGATAGGGATTTTTACAGAGTAGGTAGTTGTACCTTAATGTGTAATGTAATATATGTTTTGCCTACCTGTGAGTAGTTAAACTCTTTTTTCCCACAATCCTACCACCATCACTGACTCAACATAATATATATTTGTACGGTATGTAAAGTTGGGTTCATATTCATATGGTAAAATACTAGGTAGATACATAATATATTTTTATACGATTTGACTGAACTAAAGTCTCGGTCCCTCGGTCGGTCGTCTACTCCATGTTGCATTTCTTTCTTTTCTCTCTAAAACTAAAATATATTCTAAACTAAACCTCTAAACTATACTCTTGATTAAAGGTATTTTGGTAGGTAGCTAGTGTAGTAGTCAACAGAGAATTTCGGAATGTTCATAACCACCTAAGAGAACCATGAAGAAAGGATAAATATTTTGAAATATAAACAGCAGAGTGTAGATTTGAGAATTGACTTTTTTGTTTTGTTGAGTTCTTATATATTTTAAAAGAATTTATTTCGGTTTTATTTGTGTTGAAATTGTAGGTACTAACTGTATGAATTACAAATTAGGATTCAACAAATAGAAAATTGTGTAGTCCCTTGGTCTCTTTTTCTGGTTCTGGATGGTATAGTATAAGGAAATTTTATTACATCTGCATTGTGATTATTATATTCTCAAGGGTGAGATAAAATTCAAATTCATACTTTGTTCTCAGAATCAGTCTTTGTGTGCAATACTTTATCTACTTACTAGTACTAGTGTGATATTACCTAATAAAATTCGGGATTTTTGAAAAAGATTTGAAGTAATATGATTTGAAATTTGAAAGAAAATTAATACTTTTAAGTTTGGATAAAAAATATAATACTTTTAAGTAGATATTTGAGTTTGAGTTTAATTTGAAGGTAGTGTTTGATGGTGTAAAATATTGGAGTAATGTTTGTTTGTGTACTGACTGATATAAAGTAGGAACAACATGGAGAGTGTACATTTGAATAATTAAAATCCTCTCTGAATAATAAATCTGAAGGCGAATTAAGTTTTGATGAACGTCATTCGAGTTTTTATCAGTTGGTAGTTGGTAGTTGATTGCGAAAAAGTATATGTGTACTTTATTCGAATATTTACCTTAAATTAAATTATAGTACTGGATATATCGAGTTTACAGTGTTAGGGATAGTTTTTGAGAGAGATATGGGCGGTGGTGATAGCCTGACCTTTACTGGAAATATCAAATAGCGAATTTAAATTCAAATTCAAATAGAAAAGAGTGTAAAAAGAAATTTTTGAAGTTTCAGTTTTAGTTTTAACTTTTAATTTAAGTAGGTAGGTACTAGCAAAGTTTACATACTTTATAAATTTTCTACATTCTGACTAATGAGCACAGGGGAATAAATATCCCTTGTACTTGTACACTTGTAGTATTTTCTAGAGTACCTTTGAATAAGTTAGACTTGAGAGTTAGTTAAGTCTTATAATATTTTATTAACTTTGATATTTACTCTATGAGAGTGTAAAGTGAGATTTTGTGTGAGGCTTAAACCTTAAGTCTTGAGAGTCTTAAGAAAAAAGTTTTTACTTTGTGAATTTTGCTGGTACTCTACTAGGTACTGTACTTGTGTATTTTGCTGGAACTGGATCGAATTTTGCGAAATAAACTTGGAGTTGAAAAGGCTGGTTTTTTTTGTGCAAATATAATCGGAGCTCTGCTCAAGTCAAGTGGAACACGGAGCAGGAGAAGAAAACCTACAAGTTTTTAGCTCAAAAAAGCTCGAAATGTACTTTACCCCCCTCAGAAGAAATGATCCCACCACCGCTACTTGTATCAACATCTGATTTTTATACTTGTACTGTACTACTTCTTGCATTAGTATTACAGTATAGATGTTCTAAACAAAAAGTTTAATTCAATTCCCAATGCTAACCCTTTAGTTTTATTTCACCGGTATAGAACAAGAGATGAGGAGCTCTGTGTCTGAACATAAAAAAATATGAGGATTATTATCTTATACTATACCTAATGCTATTGCTCCTGTGATAAATGAACCGAGAAATAAGCTTTTTAAAGTAAAATCAAGTCAAGATGAAAAAATTACCTTGCTGGGAGAATTGAATTGAAAAATTGTTTTAACTTTTTGTTGATCTCTTTTATACACTACCTACCTATTTTGTTTGATGATTTATAAACTATTATCCTGTGTCTGACTTGTCAGTCTACTCAAAGTCTGCCTGTGTGAATTTTTTTTAGAGATCCTTTACCTTTTGGTGATTTTATTTTTTAAAAAAGAAGAGGAATAGCTAAAAGTATTCTGATATTCTGACTAATCTTGAGTTTAGAATAGAAAGGAAGATAATTGTGGAATAACAATGGCGTTGCAGAATGGTGGAGTTTGGGTTGATCATCACAATAATATGCTTGTGATGACTAATTCCTCAGCTACTGCTACTGGTGGTGGTAGTACTGCTGTAAATAAAAATCAAAATCAACAGCAGCCATCATCATCAACTTTTTGTCCTTCGACAATTGCATTTAGACCACCCTTACCTCCATTAAATAATAATTCTGCAAGTTCAACAAATGGAAATAATCATAATAATGCTACTCCTACTAATAACACTACGACAAATGGAAATTCTAGCCCTGTTAATTTTGTTAATCAGACTCACAATCAGACTACTGCCAGTTTTACACCTCCTAAAAAACTATGGGTATTTAAACTATGTTTTTCTAATTAGAGATCTCTTGCTCTTATTATTCACTTTATCTTTTGTCTTTTTTCATACCATTTTTGAATAGAAGGAATTTTAGACTTATAGGCTATAGGTACCTAAGTATATACTGTACTCGTATGTATTGCATTATCTGCTGACTGCTCTGAAGTATTTCAAGTTCAGTGCAAGATCTTGAAAGATGTTTTAAAAATGTGTAGCAAAAACCAACAGCAGGAGGTTATTATCTTGAAGTAATTTTCTTGAGAGCAAAGTGTTTAAAAGTCACTTTTTATGCGTCATCTGGCTTATCCTTGTTTTGAATTGTTATTATGTATTAATTATAAGTTTGAGCGAATTTTTAAGTTTTTTTAGAATTCTTTAATTTAGAGTCTGTCCTATCTGATAAAGAATTTAAATTTTAAATCACCTTATTTTAAATGTGGCTGGTACCTTTTTTGGAGACATTATGTGTAAAATGTAATTAGAGACTTTTTTGTAGAAATATACTTCTTTAAAAAAGACCAAACTAATCTATTAAAGTCTATTCACGTATGCCATGCCAAATGTATCTTTTAACCATTTAAGTTTGTAAGTACTTATGTACATAGGTATAAGGTACTATATGGAATTGTATTTTATTGTAATGAGTAGTTTTATACTAGTATTTGAGGAATGATTAGAATACTTAAGTAATGGGTTTAGTGTTTTTAAAGTTTAAGGATTTTCTTAACAGTAACGTTAAGAAAAGATAGGTATTTGCTAGATTAGGTAATTTCTAGCGGATTAGGCGAAGGATTTTCAAATATTTGACAATATTTATTTCAAAGTTTAATTAAGGGGAATTTTATAGAGGAAGTTTGGATTTTTCGTTAAAAATTTGTTCCTTTGTTAGCTGATTTTATAGTGTAAAATACAAATTGCACCGTCCTAGCTATGGCATTCAGTATTCTGTAGTTTGTGTATAGGATAGGTATATATAGGTCCTTTTAATTTTGTTATCTAGGTATTGTTTGTTTAACAATTTGAAATTGATTAAAATTTAAAGCTTGTGACGAAAACATTATTGTAAACTATGAAGTTTGATTCGATAAGGTTAGATTTAGATATTATGAGTATTTTATTAATTATAGCTGGATTGCATTGATGATTTCTCAAGGTTTTGTAAAAAATATTTATCAAATATAACGTGACATATTGTACTCGTACCTTAAAATATTTTAATTTGAATCAGATGTGATAATACAATGCATGCTATGTGTTTTTTGGGTAAAGTATTGATTATAATTATAGTTAAATTAATTATAGAATAATGAGTCATGTCGTGATGAACATAGCTAGCCTAATTTGAGGTTTATACTTTTAGGGCAGAAAATATTGATTAAGCAAGGCATAGGAAATTAATTAAATTATAATTTTGAGTCTGAATTTGCATGATATATTAGTTGATGGTATTAGTTTAATAACTTTAATAATATGTCTTAGCTCTGCGTGGAACTTTTTTTTATTTAAAATGAACTTTTATTTATAAAATATCTATGCAAAATAATATAGGTAGTAGGGTATTCGAGATATGGCTAGGCTATATGGCAAAAATTGATTTATTATGGGTATGGAATTAGTATTTCTCTCTTTTTTTTGAGTTCTTTGTACTTGAGATAGATTTATATGATTCTTAAAGAAGAATGAGGTTTATTCATCTTATTATTAGTAGGTAGTTAGTTATACTAGTTTACTATCATCATTTTATTGCAGTTCTCTGCTGCTGATTTATATGATTATGATTATAGAGTATTTGGCGAGAGAAACAGAAGCTTTTTATATTACTGATACCTAGATATAATATAGGTACATACTACATACTAACTACTATGTATATAAGTATAGATGCTAAGGTACTATAAAAAGTTTTTTTTAAGTAAATGAGAAAGTATACCGTTAGTAGTAAAGTTTTATACTCGACAGGCTATTGGTATAACGGAGATTAATAGAATGGTAAAAAAAGAGTTAAAAATCTTTATAAAAACCAGATTGGTTTATACTTACTATCTACTTCTTCATATTTATAGTAACTTTAACTTAACGCTATCATGAATCATAATTTTCTGTAAATACAGCACTGTGATCATTAGTTTAAAAAGTGTACAAAAAGATAAAAATACATGTAACAACTACTTGCGATTAATATAAAAATATATCTTTTCGTTATCAAAAACTAGAATAATATTTCAATTTCAAGATTGATATTTTTCCATTTAAAAAAGCTTTCTCTTGTAGTTTTTGTAGTTTTGTAGATTTTGTTCCTCATGTTCATGCCGTACATCTCTCATGTATGCTTTTGGTATTAGAGGATTTAGATTAAATGTCAAATAACATGGATTATTGTATTTTAATTGGTCCAAAAGGTCAAGAATATTATAATTTTAATTGAGCTTAAAAATATTAAAGAGGTTTTTAGACAATTTTGATTTGAAAATATTTTCAGAAGTTAGTTCTATTACTACTGATAGTAAAATTATACTCATACTTATTATGGCGTCTAATTATTTTCTCTTATTTGATTAGATTATACATACTTGTAAGATTGTGTATAAATGGTATAATGATAAAAAATCGGCATTTTCTGGTAGTCTAACTAACTAATGTAATGTAAATGTAACTGTAAATATTTCATATGAAGAGTTTCTGTTTGTTTGCTCAATACTATTAGGATAAGAGGAAAGAAATTATTTGGGTATTTATTTTCAAGACATTGTGACATTAATATATAAGACTTGGACAGCTGCAGCAATCATAAAAAAATATTTTTTTACTTTTTGTTTTTGAAAGCTTTTTCTCTACTTCGCTTCGCTCGTCTATTAGTTAGTACTAATACTATTTGTTGACCACACAAATAAAAGCAAAGTAAACACAAAAATAGTTTCATTCTGAAAGTATTACTATTAGGATTAATGGTATGAAATCTCTGATAAAAGTTTATATTACTATTACTACATACATTGTAGGTACGATTACGATTAGATATTTCAAAACTTTCTATGCACTTTTTATATTGAGTGATGCATTGATTCACTTATTCAAGATTAAATTTTTGGTTTAACTAATTGTTTTATTTTTTTCTTATTTATAGACCGAAGGTCCAACAATGCCAACACGAATATCCTCGAGAAGAACGACCGAGGAGCCTCATATAGGAAAATATAGGCTATTAAAAACAATTGGCAAAGGAAACTTTGGTAAGTACTACTTAATTTATAAGTATTAAAAAAAACTGTTTTATTCTTTAGAAAATTATCTACTAGAAATACTAATAATGAAATATTTTTATAGCTAAAGTCAAATTAGCAAAGCATCTCCCAACAGGAAAGGAAGTAAGTAATTTTTAAAGAATTCAATTAGCTATATTATACCAGTACCAGTAGTACAGATATATTGCTGATAGTGAGATAACTGATCTTACAGAAAAAGAGTTTTTAGCTTAGTAAGGCGTGTTGAGTGTGGATTTGCCACATTAGTGTTTAAATTAAATTAAATACATAGGAAATATTCTAAGAATTTTTTCAAAGTTTATGTAGCATCAAATAAGCAAGTTCCAAAGTCTAAAAATCTATTTATTGAGGAAACTATGAAATTATAAGATAAATATAATAAGTAGAAAGAACGAATGTTCTCGTTATCGTTATCTTTCTTTTTTATTAATATAGCACATTTAGAAATTTAAAAAATAGTTTTGAAGTTTGAAGAATGTATGTGGTTTAGCATGTTTCCGTTACATTTAATTTTTATTTGAAAGATAAAAACTATAAATTCATAATATATGTATTTATTAACCTATCGTTTATTTAATATTTTTCCATGATTTATTTTAAAAAGACATTTTTAAAAAAATGAGTTACATCGATTCTTGAATTTGCATAATTATTTTGCTGTTGCTGAAGATTTGTAACTCGAAGGTTAAGAAGATTTAAAATTATAAAAATTATTCATTAATCCGATTGGTCAATTGTACTCGTATTTCTGTATTTCTATGTATATATGAATGATTAATTTAGATTAAATTTTAAAAAGCTAAATCTGGATTAAAAATATGGATTTTAAATGATGTAAAATGGTAAGTTAAGGCAAGATAGAAGTAGAAATACATATTATTGTGAGAAATATAATACTGTATTTATAATATAAGTACCTCGTTGTGTTTTGCATCGGTGATCATGTTTGATTCGTGTTTTTTTAAGTCTGAAACAAAGTTTTTTTTGAGAGGACGAGATGCTGAAAAGCTTCTGGTTAAACAGTGCAGTGTTGAAAAGAGTAGGAAGTTCAGCAACCCCAGCAGAAAGATAATTGTTTCTTTTTGTTGCCTCAGTTGTGGTAGTGTAAGTACATATTTAGTAGTAGTATGGAGGAGTATTGTAAGCAATTTATCATGCTTTTTTAAGACTCTTGAATTTACTCGTATACCTACCTAGTATTAATAGTAGTACTAGTTAAGTGCAATGTATAAAGTCTAAAAGGCATTCGATTCGATTACCTATTTTGATGCTATTACGCAAAGTCCTTTATTGTAAAAATATGTAATACCTAAATGAATGACTAGCTGACGAGGATTATATTCTTTAATTTGAAATCATGTTTTTAGAAAGAATGAAATGATTATTTACCCTATTTATATAAATATTTGCAATTTTCCAAATAGAGCAAAGCATAATTACATTTTTCTTGTCAATCAAAAGCAGAATTTTTTGATTGTAATGAACACGAACTGATAATTGATAGGTAGTAAAGTAAACTGTTATTTTTAATCAAACATATTATCCCTATATTACATACAAATCGATAAGTAAAGCATAATGATAAATATCATGTTAGGTTTTTTGGGTTTTATTAGTATGTAAATATAATTAAAATAAGCTTAATGAATGGTACTAATAATTTTATTTTATCTGTTTTCTTACAGGTCGCAATTAAAATTATAGATAAAACCCAATTAAATCCAAGTAGTCTACAAAAATTATTTCGTGAAGTTAGAATTATGGTGAGTTTAATATCCTTATTAATTTTGACATTTGTAAATATTTACTATAATGTAATGTATATTCTTGTTTGTATAAAATTAGAAAATGTTGGATCATCCTAATATTGTTAAATTATTCCAAGTAATTGAGACCGAGAAAACTTTGTACCTTGTAAGTGAATTATTTTACCTATTGCCTACCTAACAAGTAGCTACATATTAGTTATGTATTAGATAGGGAAATGTTTTGACAACAAAAGCAATTTTTTTATTCAAATATTTATTCAAATTTTCTTAAAGGTTATGGAATATGCGAGTGGTGGGGAAGGTAAATTTTACAACAATCTAAACGTATATTACATCAATGGCAATATAATATTTATCCATTTCATTTCAGTTTTCGATTATTTGGTATTACATGGGCGTATGAAAGAAAAAGAAGCTCGAGCAAAGTTTCGCCAAGTAAGTTTTCTTTATAGTAGACCAAAGAAAAACTTTTTTCCGCTCAATCGATTTAATACCTAATCGATATTTTTTTTATTCTTTTCATATTATTTATAGATTGTCTCTGCTGTACAGTATTGTCATCAGAAAAAAATTATACATAGAGATTTGAAAGCTGAGAATCTTTTATTGGATTCTGAGATGAACATTAAAATTGCGGATTTCGGATTCAGTAATGAATTTACGCCTGGAAATAAACTTGATACGTTCTGTGGCTCACCTCCTTACGCTGCTCCTGGTAATTTAACTACATTCAATCAATGGTTATAAAGGTGTATGTTTTTTCTAATGTTATGATATTGTTTTTAATTTACAGAGTTATTCCAGGTAACTTTCTTTAATCTGCATTTATTTTAATAGCAATTAACAAATGAGAAAGTTACTTTACTGTTTTCAAGATTAGCAATTTATCTAAAAATTGAATTGGTTCTTATCTTTAGTAGTAGGTGCATAGTAGTTTATTTTAGTCAACTATCAATAAAACTTCTGAATAATGAATTAGAAAACCATTACATTACGTAATAACATGATTATAATTGAGGTTTAATTCTTACAGTTTTTTTAGAGCTGAATTAAAATGCCATTTCAAATAGGCATTATTTTTATTATTGATTTTTAGGATATTTTAATAATCAAAAAAAATTAGAATTATTTTAACGGGTATTGAAAATAGTAAATGAATATTTAAGTTGTTTATATAAATATTTCAGCACTTAACATTTTGCCAATAATACATACTATAGGTACCTATACATATCTATAAAGTATCCTATAATAATTTTATGCTCTAGGTAGTCTTTATATATGGATATACTTGCTTAGATATAGTGCATCATAAATTATTTATATTTATTTGATCACGCGAAAACTTGAAAACAAGTGTTTTCTTTATGGTTAACGTCATACACATAGTTAATAGGCTTTAGTTTGGAAATAGTACTTAGGTAGTGAATAGGCAAGGTTATGATATGATATATTTTAAACTAGGTATTATATATACCTTTAAATACCTTTATACCTATTTATATTTTATGAGCCTATTTACTACTTGATATGTAATTGTTATTTAACCTGTTAACTTAAATTGGAAGAGTTTTCTTTGTAATTTTAGTTTAGGAACAATAATTTAATCGTAAATCGATAAATCGTTTCGTTATTGACTGAGCATCAAGTTCATTATTTAACTTGATGAATTTTTCCTTTTTAGGGCAAAAAATACGATGGGCCTGAAGTTGACGTTTGGTCTTTGGGCGTCATTCTTTATACACTAGTCAGTGGATCATTACCTTTTGATGGGACGACGCTTAGAGAATTAAGGGAACGAGTACTTCGTGGTAATTAAATTCGCCTCTGATTATGATTATTAAAATTATTAAAACTAAAATCCTAATTTGAATATTTTTGTTGTTAAAATAGGAAAATATAGAATACCTTTTTATATGAGTACTGATTGTGAAAACTTGTTGAAAAAGTTTCTTGTATTAAATCCAGCCAAAAGAGCAAATTTAGAGACAATAATGAAAGACAAATGGATGAATATGGCTTTTGAGGATCAGATTATGACGCCTTAGTAAGTTACTAATACTAAAATAAGTCTTGCTTGAGATATGCCAAGGATTTAAACTAGCTAGGATAAGTGAATTAATTCTATACTAATTTTTATAGCATTGAACCCGAACAAGAGTACAACGACCCTAGAAGAATAGGTAATAGTAAGTTCACCCATATTCGTTTGATTCCATAAGAGTTTGCTTCTTTTTTGCTAATCCCTTTTTCTTTATAAATCTAGAAATCCTAACTGGAATGGGCTATAATAAATCAGATATTGAAGAAAGTCTCAAGAACCAAAAGTATGACGATTGTTTTGCAACTTATCTACTATTAGGCCGACGTTCTTCAGATGTAAGAAGCATTAACACAAATGTCTAAATTCTTATTAACTGTTACTTAAATTATCTCTATATTTTTAGTTGGAAAGTGACGGCTCAAGATCTGGAAGTTCATTATCTTTACGTACGTTAGTAGCTGGTCAAGCAAATGCAGGAGCCAATTCAAATTCTAGTGGTCAATCACCCTCTCATAGAGGTGTTCATAGGTCGACCTCAGCAACCAACTCTAAGCCTTCTACAAGAAGGGCGTCAAGTGGTGGGGAAAATTTGAAAGAATCCATAAATGCTTCTGTTGTGGCTGGTGCGCCAAAATCTCTATCTCTTTTCTAATTCTATCTTTTTACTTGATCAAAAAATTCAATCTCTATCTTTCTTTCTTTTATTCTTTATTATTATAGCCATTATATTATTATTACAATTACTTTTTATTTATCTACTATTCTTTTGGGGGGATTATTCAGACTATCATTTTTATTCCTTATTTTTATTCTATAGATTCATTTCATGATGAATGTTATTCCCTTGCTTTTTGTATCCTCTTTGTCATTTAATTTTTATTTAACCCATTTATTTATACTTCTGTTACTAACTACTTACTAGTATTTGTACACTAATGACTGTTATCCTTTAAGTTAAGAACTAGAATGCTTTCTTACCAATAGTCATTAGTAAAATAAAAATAAAGTTATAAAATGTAACTTTATACTATAGTCTATAGTACAAATACTCCAAAAATGGCTTACTCTTGTTTTTTTTTTTAGTTTTTTTAGTAAGATAAAAGGCTTGATATTATGTTATGATTCTTTACTAATAATATAAGACTTTTCATGATATTTTTAGTTCGCTTTTCGTTTAAATACCGATAAAGCTATTACCTACTTTCTTTTCAATTTTTATTAACATTTTTCTATATAATGTTGTCTGTGAAGCTTTGAGCTTTTTAGCTTTATACTATAAAGATATTTATTAGTGTTTGAGCTCAATCTCTTACCTGTCCGTCCTATAGAATTTTCCTCGTTCTTTCCAATTACCTACGTACTACGCATCAGGCTCATACAGATTCCGATTCCTAAGATCGATTGATATACTTTTTAGAGATAAATAGCGTATATCTTCCTATATAATATGTACCCCTTAAAACACAGTAAAAAAGAGTTGGGTCAAATTATTTCTAAAAATAAGTGCTAGGTACATTTTATTTATGATGATTTCATGATTTTTTAGGTGCTGGCACTAACCCTACTTCAAATAATCACAATCATACTCCACAAAACAATAGCAATTTTAAACGTCAAAATACTGTAGACTCAGCTACTATAAAGGTAATGGTTAATTTTACAAAATATTCGATTGTCTACTTTAAAATATTTTTTGCTTGATAATTAATAATTTATTTAATGCTTTTATTAGGAAAATACTGCACGTATCTCAGCGGCAACGGCTACTGGAACTCCTAATAGTAGACCTACTTCAGCTGCTATTAAAACAAATGTCCCTGCTCTTGAAGGAGGTTAGATTTTATTTTAAAAAGTTGTTTTATTACTATTGAACCTGGTCGAAAATGTATTCGAACTATCGAGATTGGAACCCGATTTTGATGCTGATAAATTACATTTAAATTATGTACGTTTTCTGGTTCTATAGGTGCTAATACAAACAGTCCCAAGCCACGAAATACTGGAGTAACAAAATCGAATACAGTTACAGCAGGTAATCGATCTGGTGGTTCAGTTGGTCGTCGGAGTACTTTGGGTTATGAGGCTAAAGCTTCCTCCAATGAAAAGACTAATGCTGTCGGTGCTGGAGATTCTATACAACCCCCAAGGTATTTAAATATGCTCTTTATAATCAATAATAATCAAAGTCAAAGTGAATGCTTTTCTATAATTTAATACATTATACCGATAACATAATTTATCTTGTTAAACTTGTACCTATCACTATCTACATTTTTCTTGTCTATTTTATCTATTTTCCATAAACTCGATTGATCTACATATTACCTACTATTAATTTGTAAATAGCTGATAATTTTTCAATGTATTTCGGTTCATTTTTAAATTAGAATTTTTTGAAAACATATTTGTATTTTCTTTTAGAATTAGAACCTTTTTTTATTAGTGTATCTCAATTAAGAATTAAGGCAAGTTAAATAAACTAAACTCAAAGTTTTAATATGCTTTTTATGTAAGTACTTTACTCCTTGCCCTCTACCCCTATACCTATTATTAATTAATTTTAGATTAGAATTAAAATAATTGATCAGAATAAAAGTCTCTATCTCTCTGTGTGTCTCCTTTCCTTTAGTGGTGCTTTGCTAGGTGTGGGTGAAGGGCGTACAAAAGGTCATACAAAGTCTGCGTCTATTTCTTCGGCCCAAAGAAATTCTGAATTATTGCCATCAACACTAGATACTAATTTTGAAAACCTTAGGTTAAGGTAATTACCTTTTATTGTATTGATACATAAGTTACTAACAATTTTTATATTTTTGCCTATATCTGTACCTACTTTTATTTTCTTTTTCATTTTCCGTGTTTTATATGTTTGTATGTATTTTTATGTACACATACATATGTATATAGCATTGACAATTGCGTTTTTGACATGTGTGTTTGGGGAAATATAATCTAATTTACTTTAAAATTTATTATTTACTCGTGTAGTACGAACAAGACGCCTAATGTAATGACATCATCTGTAGCATCGAATAGGACTACAACAGCGTTTCCTCGAAATGTCCCAAGTAGATCAACGTAAGTTAAAGACAAAATTTTAATGTTATATTTTAATATTAATCAATTTTCTGATTCTAATGAAATGACTTTTTTTTATAGGTTCCATTCAGGACAGAATAGACCTAGAAATAATAATTCATCGGCTTATACGGCTTTGACATCACAGGATACATCTTCAATTAATCAAGCAGCCCGTTCTTCGTTTTTCTCAAAATTATCTTCAAAATTTTCAAAGAGGCCAATGGATGTTGGTGGAACCGGAACTGGACCTGGTGGAACTCCAGTTCTGAGTGGATTAGGTGGTACACCGATAGCAACTCCAAAGCTTCCAGGGTAAGAAGGATCAATAAATCTTTCTAGTTATTAAGTTATTTTGATGCACGCAGAGTAGACGTACTTAGAGTTAAAATCTAATTTAAACTTGTGATAACTAGATAATACTAATCGATATTTTAATAAATTCTGTCTCTATTCACATTATTTTAAAAATACTATTTAATAACATAATTTATGGGCAATCACATTACATTAACTTTTACTTTACAATTATACTGCTATATAAATGCATTACTTTATGTTTTTATGGAATGAAATAAATTTATTTTGTTTTTGGGGAAAATGCTATCTAATTTTTAGAATAAATAATTGTTTTTATTCTTAGATATGTAGGTATTTGATTTTTTTCTCTTTAGAATTATATCATGTCTTTAGATAATATTATTTAGGTATATAATAAATACTTTAAAAAAGGTTGGGGGATAATTTTCTAGATTGCTTTGTAAATAGGCATTTAATTTTTTTGATTTCCAGGCAAACTCCATTGTTAAATCCTCCAAATATCGGGGGAATTGTTGAAGATCAAGTGAAGCCACGGTCTTTAAGGTTTACCTTTAGTATGAAAACTACTTCAGCCAGGGATCCGAATGACATAATAACTGAGATTAGAAAGGTAAAAAATACTTTAATCTTTATAAATTATAATATGTAATAATCAAGGTAAAATATAATCCTTTTTGGATTTTGCTAGGTTCTTGACTCTAATAATTGTGATTACGAACAAAGGGAAAAATTTCTCCTTCTCTGTGTTCACGGAGATCCAAATACTGATTCATTGTAAGATAAATATAATAATAATTATGATTTGGCTAATTATTAACGTGCTGTATTTTTTTTAGAGTGCAATGGGAAATCGAAGTTTGTAAGCTACCTAGACTATCTCTGAATGGTGTCCGTTTTAAAAGAATTTCTGGGACTTCAATTGGGTTCAAGAACATCGCAAGTCGTATTGCAGAGCAGCTAAATTTGTAATGAAAATAAAAGCACGTTACCTAAAGTCCCTATCTCACACCACCACACTAGTTCAATATATCTCAATAATTATTATCGAGACTCCTCTCTCATAAAAATTATTCTCACAAAAAAAATTGTTTCCTGCGTTTGTTGATCTATGAAACTCCTTTTAATATCAAAGATCTCCTGGGATCGCCCCGAACTAATGGTCAATAGCAGCTGCCGACAACAAAAAGCAGTCATCCCCTCAACTCTACGCATCATTCTTTTCATGGATCATCCACAACCCCCAATTTTTGACCCAATTTTTATCTCTTTTTTTTAAGTTCTGGACTAAATACAAATTGAAATTTTTTTTGAAAAACTTGTCATTTATCCAGCTCATTTTTATGAATCCCAATTATTATTATGAGAAAACAAGAAGGTGTACCTATATTGAAGTTTGAAGGGAAGACTGGGACTGATTTTGATTGATTTTCATCAATTACATTAATAATAACTCTGTCAAATCTTGGTCGTTATATTTATAATTAATTAGAATAATAATTTTATTTGCTTTAACTTTTTGTGTAGATAAATAATTAGGGTATCTACTATTTATAATACTATAATTAACTTGAAATTGTGTACATTGTTCTTAGATTTTTTTTATTATATTTATTATTATTATAATTCTAGACTACTACCTAAATAATTACTATATTTAGATAAACAATTACTACTACTGATAGGTAAAGAAATAATAATAATAATAGGTATAATACTTATACATTTTTTTTTGGTTTGACTGACCGATTCTGGTTTATATACAAGGTATATTTTATCTTTTTTTGAGAATGCGAATTTATAAATAAGTTTAAATACAATACTAGGTAGTAGTTAATTCCAAAATACTATTTTGATTGCAAACAAAACAAAAACAAAACTAATTAATTATGTTTTACTATACAATATGAGCCAAGAGACATTTATAAAATAATTTACAATTAAGTTTAAGTACGAGATGATCATAGGCCTTCATTTTATGTAATATTATGTTAGTATGATTTTATTTGGCCTTTTTTTAACTATTTAATTTTTAAGTCAAGCATGTATTTTAATTTTAACTAATTTATAAAATTATTATGAAGCGAATTTCTAATTTATTTGCCCTCAATTAATTAGGTAATATTTATAATAATAATAAACCTTCATTTTACATTAATGTAGACCCATTATACTACTACTATTTACTTACGATTACGATTACGATAAATAGATTACTTTTTACATATTTAACTTTTTAAATAACTACCTATTACTATACTACCTAACCTACTGCTAAAAAATATCTCTCATTATTATTATTAATCAAGATTTAAATACTAAATTACAATTACATTTTACTACTACTAGTACTATATCTTCAGGAAAAAAGGAAACAAGGTATTATCTCATAAAATAATACAAAAAATATAATGTACTTTTTATTACATACTTGTATATAAAAAAATCATTATATTGAAAGTGGAAAATGTTAACTACGAGTACTACTACGATATAAAAAATTGATGAATCGTTATAATTTATTAATGATAAAAAAACACATATTTAAATTAATTAATAATACCTACTACTACTGCTAAGGATAAGATACATTTTAAACCAATTGAAGAATAAAATCGACTCGATAATATTTGAAAGAAACAAAAAAATTATTATCTCTCGGTATAAACATTACATACTCGACTAATTACATAATAATACATATTTTACAATTTTAGATGTTAGATATACAAAATATGTAGGAGAAACAATTACATTTTAAGGGTGATTTAAAATTATATTTAGGTCAAAATTTGAGAGAAATCAACCTATCTGTAGGTAGGGTACTTTATAAAATAGTTTGTAGGTTTTTTAAATGTGATCAAAATAATGTTATTATTATATTACTATATGTACTACTATACTAGGTACCTATACTTTTAGACATTTTTTTAGAAATCGCAGTGAACAGATTAAGATGTGCTTCAAATTTGAAAAATAATTGTTACTTTTTAAATGCTTATTAAATCGCATTTTTTTCCAATTTAAGTTTTCAAGTACACTTAGGTAAGTAGGTTAGGGGATTTAATATTGTCGCTAATAGATTATATAATATGATCGTAATACATTAGTAAGTGTATAAGAATTAATAACATTGTTACCTACATGCAATCAATTAACTAATTGTAAAGTGTAGTTAGAGGATGTAATAATGAGTTTTAAAAAAGGAACTTGATTGTAAAATACTTTAATTATGGTTTTAAATTGCAAAAAAATGAAGTAAAATACTACAAATTAAACAGTATCAAAGTTTTTTTTATGATTTTTGAGTATTTTTTTGTGTAAAAACAAAGACTTGATTTGCATAAAATGTGCATGAAATGAATATTTTATATACGTTGATCTGATGACTGATATGCCATTGGTTTTTGGGATTAAAAGTTCAACCCAAGGCGTTTTATGGTTTTATAGCTCGTGAAATTGACTTTTAATATGAAAAAAGTTTGTACAGCTGGGTATCTAAAAACTGTTTAAATTTTCTAGTTTTCTAGCCTTAATTTTTAGGCATTTTTTAAGGAATAAAAATCTTGATATTTTGAGCTTTTCAAAAATTCGAAAAATTTCAAAAATCGGCTAATTTTTGAGGAATTTGGATATGCAAAGAATCTTAAAATGTTCTTGGATTTTTGGATGTCAAGTTTGAGTTAGGTAGGTAGGTATATTTTTTCAAAAGATTCTGAAAATACCTACTCAATTTTTTGGATATTTTGAACTTGAGATCGGAAATATTTCTAAAAAAATCGAAAATTTTGGTTATTATTAATTCTAAGAGTAAGTGGGATTTCAGCAATTTATTTGGTTGGTTCACAAGGATAAAGGATAGCCCAAAATTTAAAAAGAATTTCTAAATGGATTCAAAATGAATGATATGCTGCATACTGATAAAGAAATTTTTTTAATAATTTGAGCAAAACTTTGAAGTCTTGAGTTCGAGCTTCTCGGATAGCTATAGACTATGATTATATCCGTATTTGTAAAAGATTTTAAGATAGCAATTAAAATATTAAAATGTTCAAGTTTACAATACGTTTACAATTTCATATTATTTCATAAAATAAAGCAATAAAAATGAATTCTCGATAAGGTTTTTGTTTACATTTGGATTTTTTTTCTTTATATATAAAGTATAAAGCTATCTACTCGTACTACAGTACCTAACCAGTGGTAGGCTACCACTATACTACTAAGGATAAGTATTCTGGTCTGGTATAAAGTTGTTATCTTGCTTTTCGGTAATCTGAGACATTTTATTTTACTAACATTCATAAAATACTCATACTATTTACTATACCGATACTCGTATGTTACTGTTTATATATGGTTCTGAATTGCTGGAACGAAAGTAACTTCAATATAACAACTAAATGTTAAAAGTTAATGTTTCAATGGTTTTATTTTTTCATTTATCAACTATACAGGACATAAAATATTGAGAAAAATTAACTACAGTTTAATGATTATCTGTATCTGCTTAGCAAGTCATAAAACTTCAAACTTGAACTGAAAATATTCAGATCAAATTCATTTATAAATAATAGTTTATTTATAATACTTGCCTCTAATTGTAAACTTTAATAAATCTCCAATTTTGCTAAAAAAAAAGATATTTCTATTCAAATTCTAATCCCAATTACCAAATACCTACAAAATTTCGTAAAATTGTCAGGCTTGTTTTTTTCTAGAGAGGATCGGACAGAGCACAAAATGTCATTTCAAGGTTAGAATTTTAGTAAATTCGTAATTATAATTCATATCTGAAAAACTGGATAACTTGTAGTAGATTCATAAAAATTGAGTATGTAATTTTGTATTTCAGAGCTGAATTATACAAAATAAGATCATATTGTACTAAAAAAATAAAATTTTTGGGAATAATTTCAGAAAAGAAACTTTTTACACCTGGTAAGATTCAACTTCTATTAGGAATTAGATACCTTTATAACCGCTACTACCTAATATATCTGTATAAGAAATATT
>JAQIXA010000520.1:0-41120 GCA_034699045.1 Nanhermannia cf. coronata Gr-Ori-00579
TTTGGCGCCAACCCCATATGGGGGGTGGACCATGGAGGGTTGACAATAAATGTGAATTAAGTCAAATTAAAAATTATTTTGGAAAAACTCAATTTATCTGCTTATTCTGTATAATCCAGACATAAATCTGAATCTGGTTTTGCAATAAATGGTAATGATTGATAATATAGTTAGGCAGCCTAACTTAGGCTTCATTATAGGAGCGAGGTAAGTTTAATAAGTCCTTATTCTATTCTTAAAAAAACTAATTTTGGCCTCAATTTGCATTGCGCTTATTATACACTTGAGCAGCCAAATCTGGTTTCTCATAGTCTATTTTGAAGTGCCAGACCCCAGTTAAGCCTAGGATCAGATTCATTTTAAATTAAATAGACCTAATTTTGCTTTTATTATTTATATTTATAATATGAAACATAAATTAATGAAATGACTTTTCTTTTTTATATTCTAGCAAGAAAAGTTTAGACCAACAATTAAATATTTCGACCAAATTGTTTTCAATTCATCAAGGCTATTGAAAGCAGCACAACTCCTTAAAATGCCGGTATAATCTTAGAACTGCTTGGCATTGATCACCGTCACCTTTAGCCTTTACTTGAGTTTTAGAGATTGACGAAATGTACTTTTTATACAGGTAATTGTCACTGAGCAATATCCTAAAGGACTTGGTCAAACAGTTCAAGAACTTGGTCGGTAAAACTATATCATAATTTTTCCAGAAAAAATTGTAAGGCTATTTTATTTTAGGTATTGCTGATGCTGGAATTAAAGCCATTGACAAAAGTAAGTACCCTGCCTATTAAATATTGGGTATAATTAATTTTTTAATTTTACAAAATCTTGATCTGCTCTTGTAGCTATTTTTTCCATGTGTTTGGAACCCGTACTAACCGAGCTTAAAAAGTATCCAGATGTCAACTCTATTATCTTATGTGGAATCGAAGCTCATGTAAAATACTATTTAACTACTATTTAAGAATATCTACGACGTTGATTAGTTAAAATATTTCAATTTGTTTTGTATCTTAGGTATGCATTCAACAAACCGCGATTGATATGAGAGCTCAAGGTTTTGAGGTGTTTATCATTGCCGATGGTTGTAGCAGTAGAGGTCACGTTGAAAGAATGATGGGTTAGCTAAATAATTTCATATTTTTTAATTTTATTACATAATTATCATACAAATTCAAATAGGTACTTAGACTTAGGCCTAGATACATACACCTAGATATATATATACCTATCTAGGTAGGTATCTACTTTATAATAATTTCATTACCTAAGGTAGGTACATTAAATAATGCATGTTTAATTTTTTTAGCTTTCAGTCTCCTCAAACAAATTGGTTGTTTTTTAACAACTACAGAAAGTGCTATTTTAAGGTATGGAACAATAATATTCTCTTGAAGAACTTAAAATTTGACAAACAACTTTAATTAAAGTTTAATTAATAAGTTTAATTTAGTTAATTAATTGCAATTTTTGGCATATTTAATAATTCCTAGCTTAGCGGGTGGATCCGATCATAAGCATTTTAAAGGTAGGTACCTATTTAAAATTATTTAAAATTATTACTCTATTATTACATAAACATTAAATTCGACTCATTTTTTCCATTTCAAGAACTTCAAGCAATAATCAAAGTTGAAACTCCAGACACCGGATTATCTAACGTTTCATTCTAAAAATTCAGAGACATTATATTTTGATTACCGATACTTGACGTGGTTGATAATGAATAATGATAGTTATTATGAAATTAAACCGCAAGTTTATTTTTTTTTGTGATTGCAATTCTAAATACCTACTTATATACTACCTAACCTAGTAATAATATAGTAAACTATAAACTAAGCTAAAACTAAACTAAACCAAAACTAATATTGATAAATATTCCAATAAATTGTAAATACTTGGACTTGAACCTGAACTTGAATAATTAAATGTGAATTACAGTTGTCAATCTTCTTAAAATTATAAATAATGAATGCTATAATTATTTTGTCCTTATGCTCTGTAATTATGTTTCATAAATGTTGGGAAAATAAAATACTAATATCATTATCAAAACCAAAACTAGGTCCATTTTATAATAATTACATACTGAAGTGGTTATTACTTAATCTACCACTTGATACTTTTGGTCAAATCAATAAATTTTACCTACATTAGTAATTTGAGAAAAATATTTTAATGTGGTAATATGCTTACACATGAGACGAGACTTCGACTGATACTAAAAATAAGATTTTGATTACATTGCCCACATTATTAATATTATTGATCAACTTTATTAGTATTAGACAAACCTAACTTTCTTAAACTTTAATAAAAGTTAAAATTATAATTTTTAATGACTACCTAGGTATTAGCTATGTATTTCAAAGCTTTATAGAAATGCTTATCCTTATATTCAGTTGAAATGTTGAATTTTTACTATTCCTACGAGTATTCATTTCAAATTTCAAATTCATTAGGTATTGAATGTTGGAATCCAACAGTTGGATTGGATGGTTTCGTTTCGGTTTTTCTTTCTGGAAAAAATATCTACTTCGTACATGTACCAGTACCTATTCTATGAGTATGATGAGTAAGCATATATATATGAAGAGTAAATGAGTAGGTACTTTAGTAAAATTAAAATTGATATCTTATACATTATACTCGTATTTCATAATTAGAATACTAGAATTTCCTAATAATAAAGGTACATTACCAATACCTAATACCTATTGAATATTGATATTGATACGAATACCTGCAGTGCTTTTACAGAATATGAGACATGATATGAAATGAAATAAGAATAATAATGAGAGCCTTTTTAAAAATATTGGCGAATACTTAATATAATATCTAACTTAACATTATTTAAAAAGTAGGTACCTGTAGAAATTTACTATCGACTATCGATTAAAATAATAATAATACTCATCCGAAGCCGAAATTGAACCTTCGAATAGAATAACCACTAACCACTCAAAACCGAAACTTGAATTTACTAGTTCAGTACCTACCTACATATAAATGAGTAGGTAGGTACTTTAACCGTAACTGACTGAACTTTATTAAAGTTAAAGTATCTATAAACAAAACCTGAATCGCACGCAAGTTGAATTGAAATCGGGTAAGCGTCATAGTCATAATTTTAGTTGATATTATAAAGTCTTTTCTATACCTTAAAGGCTTAATTCTAATAGAAATAAGTTAAGTTAAAATACACATATTTTGAATAATTTGTATTTGTATAGGATTATCTATATTGATATTAATAATGACCTCCACATTGAAATGAGCTTGAGACTGCCTGACTCGACTCAATCAATACTTGGAAAAAATTCAAAATCGAAAAATATTCTAGATACTACATATCTCTCAAGAAGTACTTAAAAAAACTTAAGCTCAAAAGTTTAAAAATATCTAGTAAAAATTTCAAAAGGTTCAAAGTTAAAACTAATTAAAATGGTTACTTGATATAATTACAAAAAATTAAAATGACAAAATGGACAAAAGAGAATTAATTGCCATTGAGGCAGCAAATTTCAGTTCACCACCGAAAACTCCAAATCCTTTGAGAGATAATCAAGGGTATACAGAGCGATTTGGTCAAGGACATGGCCTTGTTTCTAGAAGGTCAATATCTCCACCGGCTTTTCAACCCCAACCCCAAACTCATCATAATCATAGATCAATCTCACAACAGTTACAATTCCCATTTTCCCCCTCATCAACTTCAAATCAAAATCAATCAAAAATTGATACTTTCAGTAATTATCAAATTCATTCAAGTCTTTCAATTTCTAATGCACCCTCAAGAAATTCCCTGGTTGAGCCTAATGTGTTTGTAACAAATCCATCTAATAGTAACAATCATAGGAAAAAGTTTAAAAAACTAATTAACGACTCGGGTAGGGAAAGAGAAGAGTTTGGATCATTGCTACATAGGCTTGATGTCTCAATTAAAACCAATTTTGGGGATTGGAAATTAGACGATGATGAAGATTTTAATCCAAGGACCAAAACTATTACTGCTGATCATAATAACTATAAGTTTAACTTTAACAAAGAAAAACGGAAAAATATAATTTGTACAAATAATACTATAGATAAGTGTAATATTAGTAATGATGATGATTATTTGATGGGAAGAAATGGAAAGACACAGTTTCCTCATATATTCAAATCTTACCATAATGTGACTCAATCAGATTATAATACAAATACAAATAATTTAAGAATTTCTTCTAAAGATAATGATAAGACAAATTCATATTATTCGAAAGATAATCAAGATCCTAATTCGATATTAGCTGAAGCTAAACGGACTTTAAATCAATTATCTAATTGAGCACAAAATCATTAATTTAATTGAAGACTAAATTAACTGAAAAACCAGATTTTCTTAATTTTATAGTAAAATTTTTACAAAAGTTGAACAGAGTCCAGAGTTATACGAAAAACAAAAAGTCTATTATTAAATGTTTCTGAAAATTCTGCTGAAATCATCAGTTATACATATATGTTTTCAACTTGTGTTGATACAAAAAAAACCTATCGAATCGAATCGAATGTCTTTTAGCATTGTTTAAAAAAACCAAATTAAAAAATCATTGTTCATTTTTAATTATTTGTTTAAAAGAGCTGTCGGCTGTCTCATATAGGTAGAATTTAGGATCAAATTCAAATTCAAATTTTACCTATCTATACCTATATCTGTTTAAGAAAATAAGCAATATATTATTTTCAATAAAAAAAATTATATTTTAAAAATTAAAAACGATCAAAAACATTGTTTATATCAATTAACGGGTAAAAAAACTACATGAGTAGTTTTGTTTATTTATCATTGAATCGCATAGAATTGAATCAATTTAAAAATAATACTACAAACTCACACGAGTACCTAGTAATAAATATTAACTTTTACTGATCAATTTAAAGGCATTTTTATAATCACAATTCACAATAATATAAATATAGTAGTACGTATTATATTTTTCGTGTTTAGAATAAAATCTTTAAATAACTAACCATAAGTTAATTATAGAATTGATAAAGATAGATTAATAAATCAGCTTACTTTTTAAAATTCCATAGGGGGTCAAGAGTGTCAAGTGGGTTATTACTACTGCAAGGTTCTTTTTTTAGAGTTGATGATGATGATAGTTGTGTACTTAAATTCGAAGCTGAAGACGTATCCTTATTTTTACTTTGCGTTGAAGAATTTGTATTCATTTTAACTGGCGTATTTGGTAGCGATACAGTCGAGCAATTAAAAGATGAAGCTGAGGAAGTTGACATGTCACCAATTGAATTAGAAGTTAATGTAGGATTAGAATTACTACATATTTTTGCACAACTATCATTCTGCAACTGATTCAGAAGAGGAAAATATTGTACGATTTCTTCATTACTTGCGTTTAGTTGAAGCGCTTTTAGGTCCTTTTCTAAGTTTTCTGAGGTCGAACTCGATTCAAGTTCAGTTTTACTTTCGCTTTTACTCTCGGTGTTAAGCAGTTTTTTGACAGAATCTTCAAAGAAGAAATTATAATCTTGAGAAGGGTGTCTATGATGACGTTTACTTTTGTCTGATTCAAACACCGATGAAGTTTTTGTTGATAAAATTCCGTGTTTCATTAAAATCTCTTGAGTTGAATATAACAAACACTGATAAGTAAATCGTAGATATTCCTTGTCAATAAGTATCCCTTTTCTTTGGTCATTAGCCTTGGCTGCAATCTGAAATAAAAGTTAAAAACAAATTCAAATATGTAAAGAGAAAGCTTAATAAATATTACTGCAAACTGCAAAAGTAAATGCACATGCACCTGTATTATATCTGGAATTCCATTATGTAAATTGACCTCTCTTAAGCAAGCAGAGAGTAATATAAAGGTCCCAGATCTACCTACACCCGCCACATCATGAACAACAATAGGATTTGACCTTTGACCTTTGGACTGCTTCTCATAAAAGCTATGTGCTTCATAAATAAAGGATAAAAATTGACTTGGGCTGTCCGGAAAAACATTCGAAATCCAATGATTGAATTGAAGATGAATTACAACTCTTGTCATCTTAGTTTCTCGATTTTTAATATAAAAAATCCTTTCAATCCCATATTCATTAGGTGATTTTTTATTGCTTAAATTATTCTTTGTATTTAAGAATACACTTAAGTTCCCTACTTCAAGTGGCTTCGATTTCTCAGTTGGCCAATAAAAATGTTCTTTGACCTTAAAAAGACAAATTAAAATTATTCAACTTCTTTGAATTTATAAAAGCACTTTATAAAGTAAAAATTTATAAATATAAAGATAAGATAAAAACAATAATAATAGTGAGTACTTACTTCAGAATCATTTGTAAGACACACAATAAGCTCGATGTTATGATGAAAAATCATTGACCTAAAATTATCAGTTAAATTAAAAAATAAATATAATTCATTTCTTAGATTTGTTCTAAAAAACCAGTTTTGGCTTCAATTTATTAAAGAACCAAAATCTGATTTTATAAATTAAATTGTATAGAAATAGATATATGTATATGTATAAGCAAATAAAAAATATTTAGTTACCAGAAATCATGTATGCTACTAGGTAAAGGGTTTTGTGTTACAATAAATGGAATCGAATTTGGAGATAAATCTTTTATAAAGCTTGCATTTATGTAATCATCTTTAGTCTGCAAAGAAAAATTTATAAATATACAGATAAGATAAAAACAATAATAATATTGTTAGTGAGTACTACTTGTGAGTACTTACTTGAGTACATAGTGAGTACTTACTTGAGGTAGAGGAACCCGCGTTTGATCATACTAAATTAGAAAAATTTACAAAAACCAGTCAAGTCAAATCACATTTATAATCAAAATATAGAAAATATGATAATTTACCGGTAAAATATCAGGTGTTCGGTTCTTCATGGGATACCTATAAAAAATCCAAATTAAATAAATCAAGCTATATGTATTGATTGTAGGGTAGGTATAGGTATAGGTAATTTACATTCGAGCTACAGAAATTGACTTTTTCCCTACATGTATTTGAACATCTTGAATCTCTTTCCATTTCAAATCGAGTGCTGTTGGTCCAGATAAGCTTTTCTTGTGGAATGACTCTACTGTGTTTTCTAATTTTTCAACTTCAAGGGTTAATTTTTCTAACAGAACTGGATCCCAAGTATAAATATCAACAGTTGTTGATTTTTTGGGCTAAAAAATAATTAAATAATACGATTCTTATTCCAATAATTTATTAACCAAATAATTTAAATTAAATATGGCGTGATATATTTGACTTACATTAGGAATTTTACACGAAGAGTCTTCTGCTGGTTTCATTTCTTTCTTATTATCAGTCTCGGAATTTTCAGAAGGAATGCTACATTTAATATCTTCATTTTCATTTTTATCTGCTGAATCAGAAGATAAACTATTAGGATATATGGCACTTGTACTTACTGGAGATAAAGGTTCAGTTATAGATGTTGAAAAATCAGCTTCATTCAGTGAGGTCAGTAAATCTAAATTGCTCGGTGATTTGAATTTAATCTTTATGTTGTTTTGCTGTTGTTGTTGCTGTTGTTGTTGCTGAACTTTTTGTTGATTTATAGTTTGAGTTTGCGGAGGGATATTTAATATTGCTTGAGGTTGAATGGACTTAGGTTGAATTTGTGAATGTACTTGAGAATTTGATGAAGAACTAATGACAAAGCCTTGACTTATAACTGGCCCTGGGGTATGTATAATTCCTCCATATTGTTGATCATATTGATTAAGTGGTTGATTTTGATAATGAGGCAAAGTATTGTGTTGAGGCGTTGGATAATTGTTAAATTGTTGTTGATTTGTTGGTGAATTATTCTGATGTTGTTGATACTGATTTGCATGATGTCTTTGTGGCATCGGCGGTGATTGAACTGAATTCACTGATTGATTAGGGTATGTTGACGTTAATGTCGAAGGATTTGCAAAAACATTTTTAGTTTTAAGTCCGCCAGTAATTGGAAAATTCATTATTAAAGAATCACTATTTTTAACTGATGACTGCTCTGCTGGCTTATATAAAGATTGATTATAATAATAATTATTAAAATATGGCTGTTCTTGTTGTCTCATCGTCATATTCGTTCCTGAAGTAATTTCATTTGGATTATAGAATGGTGTCTGGGAATTTAGCGGGTGATTTTGTGTATAATTACTTTGAGCATATCCAGCAACATAAGTTGATGGATTATAATTAAGCATTGACGGTGACGGTGTAGGAGAAGAAATAGCTTGACCTGGGCCTTGACTAGTTTGTTGTGATTGTGATTGAATTTGAACATGATGTGGTGGTGAATTTATATTTGAAACTTGCTGGTGTTGTTGTTGGTATGGGTAGTAATTGTCAAATTGACGGTTATTGGCAGAACTCGGTTGATTCACATTATAATGTCCATTCTGCTGCTGGTGGTTATCTGTCACTGTAAAACAAAAAAAGTCAAAATGAATTTTAAAATATTTTAAAATTTAAAAAAGTATATATGTCCTGTCCTAAGTAAATAAAATAAACTAGGTATATTATAAACTAATTTTTATTTTAATTTCAGCTTCAGCTCTAGTAAAACATGATTTTGAACTCAATGTCGCAGTCGCAATGCATAATATGTATCATATTATGATACAATACAAGATACTTGAACTTGATGTGGCATGACATCAAGTTCAATATCAGGTTTTTCAGAGCTAAATAAAATGAACAGATAACAGACAAGCATAAATAGGAGATGAGTAAATTAAGAATTTGTAAGGTATCTAATTTCTTTTATAACCTATATTCATTCAATATTAAGTAAATAGGCCAGAGCATATAAAATTGAGTCCAAAATCTGGTTTTTCACTGCTGCGGCTGCAGCTGAATTAAAGAATTAGAGAGTGACTTACTTTTTAATTTTTGTCTTGTACTTGTTGTATCTTTCTTTGGAGGTACAAAAAGCCTCCAAAATCATCAAAAGTGAGTACAAATTGCGGATTTTGATGAATAATTAGATTTTTGGTAATTAGTAATTACACAATTACTGATTACTGATTACTAATTAATTACAAATTACAATTAAAAATTAAACCTAATAAATATAAATATAACAAACTTTTTTTTCTGGGATATTATTTTTTTGTAAATAAAGCAGACAGAATACAGAAGGGCTAAATACAAGCAATCTAAATAGGATTATTCAAAATACCCAAAAAAACAACAAAAACAAATTTACAAAATCAACAAAAAACAACAACAAACAACATTTTAATTTTAATTGTTGCTAATTACTAATTACCTATAATTTACAACGATAATTACAATTACATCATCAGATTGACTTAGTTTATCACCAACTTTTGGTATTTTTGAACCTAATCCAAGCAAAATGAAGAAAAAACGAAGGTAAATAAATAATAGTTTGTCAATTGCGGATCATCAACAAAACCGGATATTTATTGTGGGCATTCGATGGACAATTCTAAGAGGGGTGCCATCAGGTCTAAGGGTTCGGTCAGTACAACATTTGCACCTGGTCCTAGAGGTAATTTCTATAAATTATTGTTTATTTTATTATAATTATATATGTAAATGAATTTTTATACAAGAAATAGAAGTATATTTATTTGTAAGTTTGTAAATTGTTGATTGTTTTTTGTAGCATCAAGAGGATCATTAACTGGACAGTTAGAAGACACAGGGCTGGATTTAAATCAGGATGCGAGAACCGTTGTTGGTGAAATTTTGAGGAATTTGTCCAGGAAGGAGGGACTGACAAAGGGGAAACGACTGGCTTATTTAAATGCCTTTGTACATTTTCTACAGAAGCAGCAGAGTACGGCCAATTCGTTCAAAACCAAATATTACAAAGGTGACAGAGATTATTTGGGATTTACCACTAAGGAAATATGTTTATGGTGAGAAATATCTATCTATTTTAATTGAGTTAAAAAATGATTTAATTTCTATTCTAATTTTTAGTTTAAGGACATCATTAGTATCACAATCTCAAGTTATTCGCATTGCTACATTACGGGTTTTAAGATATCTTGTAGTAAAAGAAGAGGATGTTATTGCACTCAATTTAACTGGCATTCCTATACTGGTATTTGTATTTACTTATCTTTTCTTAATAATTATTATGTTACTTTTTTTTTAACTTTTTTAGCTTGTGATTTTTTCAAATAAAACTTTTATCTTTGTAGATTGTCCGAGCTCTTGATATAATTCTTAATAATTCTGGAGAAAGACTACAAGCTGTAAGATTAATACAAGAAATTTTAACTGTTCAAAATGGAGCCAGACATTTTCCAATGGAGATTACTCGAGGTAAGTCGAATGGAATTTGTATATTACTCACCTTTACTGTCCTTGTTAAGTAGCTCTTCCCTTCAAAATTCGAGTTACGATTAATATCTTTTTTTATCTTGAAAATTTTAGCATTAGTTGCAATCGGATTTGATGGTTTATTAGAGAAGGATAAACTACACCGTGCCAGCTTATCAATTTTGTGCCAATTAGCTTTAGTGCGTTCTGATCAACTTATTCAAAGTGGTGGTGTACGGATTCTCCTCCATAATATATTTTCATGCACATCACCTATGGTTTTAGAAACAATTATTGGAAGTCTTTTACATTTGCTAAATATTTCTGAAACAAGAAAATCTGTTAGTATGAATCTACACTCTCTAGTTGCACCACTGACTGATTTACATTTTAAACATTCTGGGGTGCATCATGAAACATATGAGAAGGAAAAGGAAGAACGGGAAATTGGTTACAAAAGTTCAAAATTAGCAATTGGAATCGTTTTAAAAAGGTAAGGTAAAAAAAAGTACCTTTTGGTAGATTTCTTTAAATTAAGCAATAATTTATTCTTTTTTATCACGTTTTAAAAAGCTGGAGTGGTTTATTTTCCTTTTCCTCACAAGATAATAATTCAGGACTACAAGCTTTAATTGATGCTCTGTATATTGAACAACTGGAAATTCGAAGAACGATTCTCGATTTACTGTGCGAAATATTTGGAATTACCTTTAGCCAATGGACAGATGAAGTTGTTGTTGCACTTCAGCAGCAGGTAAATAATATAATTCAGTATAATAAGTTCTTAACTACTTAACTATAATTTATCCCTACAAAAAATTCTAATCTTAATAACTATATAGGTACCAATCTACCTACCTATCTATATCTATTTAGTCTAAATTACTCGAATTTCTTCCTAATTTACAAACTATCTAAAGTACCTTAAAAAGACTTCGTCTACTTTTGATCTACTTCTAATTTTATTTACTCTTTTTTAGGATCCTACTTATTCGAAAGACAATTGGAGGTTACAAGAAGGATTTATTGTTGAAGAAGCTTTAGCTATTCTCCCTCATCTTTCTAGTAATACACCAAATATAACAGCTAATCATATGGCTCTTCTTGTTTATTCCTTTGTTCAAAAAAATCTATTGGATGCACTAGTTGAAGGTAAATAATAAATGGTTTTCTTTCTAATAAGGAAGGATTATTTTTAATAGACTTTTTTGTATTTACAGTTATTGTCACTTCAGATACATTCATAAGGTAAGATAAGACTAGACTTATTTTTACTAAAATAATCTTTTCAATATATAGGCAAGTACTCTATTAAATGTATACTATTTCTTAACATTTATTAGTGTTAGAGCAACTGTACTTTTGGGTGAAATCCTATCGTTAGTTGACCACTATTTACCGGTAAATTATTATTATTTTTACTTTTTTATGTTATCATTTAAATAATGTATGATTTGGTATATATTAAGCTAATTTATTTTATTTTATCTGATTATTAGGTTGAATGCTTTGATTCTAGTCGTTGTATTCCTTCTCTACTTGCTCATTGTTCTAATTATGATTTGACTGACGTCAAACGTCATCGAGCCTTGGAAGCAATTTCAGGTTTTATTAATAATATAAAAAGTACTTTGTTGGATAATTAATTTGAATTATTTATGGTTATTTTTTAGTTCTGAATTCACTTCACAAAATTAAATCTCGAGCAAAAATACCAGGTATTTATTTATTTATTTATTTATTTATTTATTTATTTATTTGTATAACACCACAAATTAATTTTTTTAATTGATACTAAAGATATATTTATGTTACAAATCATAATTTTACTTAATTCTCTAGAGACAAATTCACTATTTTTAAGTCAACAACTACATTTTGCTGGCACCAAAGTTAAAGGACAAGGGAAATTTATTGATCGTTTGGGAAAAATTCAATTAAATAGAATATTAAGGAAAGATATTGAATCAAATCCATCGAAATTGCTGAAAGATTCTGGCGTTTTAAATTCAAAGGATCCTTTGAGTTGGTCTTGGGAAACAATACTAGTTATATTAAGATGGTGTCCTTCTAGCTTGAAAAAAGTTGAAGATAGCTCATGGCGTACATTTCTAAGAAGATTGGTTGACTTTTATAAATTAAGCAATAATTTATTTGCAAGATTTGAATTTGGACAAGAAGACGGCACTGGTAAATTATTATCTTCAGTAGGAATTGCATTATTTCAATTTTTAAGTGAAGATACCGAAAATTTTACTGGAGAAAATTTACTCGAAGAAATTTTGGTAGATTTTGGTCTGCATCTAGATGAGTTATTGAGACAAAAAAATAATCCATTTGTATGTTTTTTGAGTCCAAATAAGGTTGGTCGATTTTTTAATAATTTCAATTTTAATTTAATGCTAATCTTTATTCTCAATTTCAAATAAGTTACATACAACACAAAGTCAAAGCTATTTTCTATTCATTGGTCGTATGACTTTGAGTCAGAAGGGATGGAAAATATTAGAAAGAGGGGAAATTCACAAAAGATTACTTCAGATTGTTTTTGATGTTCAACATGAAACTTACACAAAGCTCATTTTATCATCCATTTACTACGGAAATGAATTTTCAAGAAAAATACTTAATGCTGCTCTCAATTCTCAATTTCAAGGAATTCGATTATATGCTACCAAGTTTTTACGAGTTTTATTAAGAGTCAAACTAACTGATTTTTCCAAATGGGGAATAGAAATGTTAGTGAATCAATTAGGAGATAAAGATAAAGTTATTTCTCTGACCGCTCTTGATATTTTAGAAGAATCAGTACATGACAAGGTAAGAGATTATTTCATAACTTTTATACTTGACAAAAGCTAAAAAATAAAATAATATTAATTACTTTTCTTTTCAGATGTACCTTGAATCCTTAATTTCATTACGTCCAAGTTTATCTCATTTCGGCGATAGAGGATTATTACTTTTAATAACATTTCTTTCACTACCATCTGGATTTAAGGTGATTTTGAATGATAATTGATAATAATATAGGGTACTTATAAAAAATATTTTCATTTTGTTTTCAGTTTTTACTTGAAGCCAATTTTCTTAAGAAGGAAATATCTAAATGGAGATCAAGTTATAATAAAAGATATGTTGAATTAGTTGAAGTCTTGGTTCGAGATTCTGTGTCAACTTTAAGACGAGGGGAAGATGGTTTATATCCGGAAAGAACAAGTAAAACACAAGAACAAAGTTATTTATTTCAAATATTTGTGCCACCTCATCTTTATGGACAATTAGGTAAAATAAAAGTTGCTGAAATACTTTGAAATATAAAAATGGTTTTATTTTTATATTAGCTCAACATAAAAGTGGATTTGAATTATTAATTGAGCATGCAGATATTGATTATTTAATTGAGGTAAAAAGAATAAAATATTCAATTTTTATCATTTAATTTTACCTTTTTTAAGTTTTGTTAATGAGTTTTTTTTATAGATTGTTAAAGATAGTTATTGTAGAAATCCAGAAGAAACAAGAGAATTGAAAGCTGCATTATGGGCTTTAAGCCATATGGGAGCATCAATTGTATGTGTTAATTAATCTCACAAAGGAATTTATGTTTAACACTTTATTTTTTTACTACTTAGGAAGCGTTTCCATTATTAGACGAAAGGGACGTTCTTGGTCCAATGGTATATTTGGCCTCAACTTGTCCAGTGTTATCAGTTAGACATACAGTCTTCCATTGTCTTTGTTTAATTTGTACAACTCAAGTTGGAGGTAAATTATTATGTTCAATAGAAATAGAATTATTCGTCACATTTTTACTTTTACCTAGTTGTGTTAAACTGTCAAATCAAATCAAATTCTTATAAATTTTTATTTTTAGCTCAAGCACTAGAGAGATTTGGATGGTTTGCTATGCCAAGAAGGTAAATTTTTCAAAACCAGATTAAGCTTTACCTTTATTTCAATTCTAATTTAAAATTCACTTGTTTTCATTTCTTAGTCATCATGAAAAATATCCAATTTGGTCGCCCCCCATGTCACAACTATCCTGTACTGTAGATTTACTATCAAAGAGATTATTTCCAGATCTTGACGAGGAAGACGAAGACGACATTTTAGAGAAAAGCTCAAGTACAACTGGAAGTAATTTGATGATATTAGAAGAGGATGATGATGATGCAGATCAATACTATTTAGCGGATGAGGTTGCCGATGAAGAACCCTTGACAGATGAAAAACAACTAAATCAAGCAAGTGGTATTGGAAGAAAAGGCAGTAACAGCGGATTTCCAACTCGAAGTTTAAGTGAAACACAAATTATTCCCTCATTAAGTCAAAGTCTTCCCCTTTCAACTTTAAATGAAAATGAAAAGATAGGAACACTAGCATCGAGTTTAATTACAAGATCGCATAGTGTAAAAAGAAACGGCAGTTGGAAGTGGAGAAGAAAGAGTAGATCTGATTCTGTTACCGACTCAACTAGTGGTGTTAGTTCTTCTGGCGGTGATAGCGCAAATTTACTTTTTGGAGGAAGATCATTTCCAGCAAAAACTTTAAGCCCAATTCAAAGTTCCGCATCTATTGCAACAACAACAATTATTTCTAATCCGCCATCAACTTCTAGTAACTTTAGTCCACCTTCAACAAGCAAGGCGTTAACTGACCCAGGCTCTGGTTTCTCAAGATTTTCGAGTGGTGGATCACCTCTAAATAATTATATGTACAGGTAAGATAAAACAGCTATAATTATTTTATTATAAATCATTCATATTTCTAAATTGAAGATTTCACTAAAAATAAAAATAAAATTTGTTTTCTTATGTAACTTATTTAGATCAATGATAAGAAAACCTCGTTGGCCTGTTTCACAAGATACTACAGATTTACTTTATAATGATAGAGGAAGATCTAATAGTACTACAAATCGAAGATTAGGCGAAGAAAATTTAAAGAGTGGAGGTAGTTTAGATAGTAAGTAAAACATTAATATAAACTCAGCATTTTTATATTCTATTATTTCTTTTATAAAATTATATTTGTCTATTCCTCAATTAGGAAACTTAAGCCTAACGCCTCGAGACCTATTTCAAGAGTCAAAATTAATGAGAGCTAATTCATCAGGTATGTAAAATTATCGAGTATTTCGAAAAAAGTATGTAGTATGTGTATTTTAGTAAATTATAGTAATGACCAGTAAATGAATATTTAAATCTACTTTTTTTTATATTTTATAGTTACATCACTTTCTACACCATCATTTAGGTAATAATATAAAATTATTAATTTCTCATTATATCATATGAATATGTGTAATATTTTGAAGTTTCTGCGATTATAATCACAACAAGATACTTTATTGAATCAAATAATTTCAATTTTTTTATTTTTGTTTTAGATTAAGATCGGAGTCAGAAGCTAAAAGTCCATGTTTTATGGGATTATGTCTACCAAAATCACTAGACATGATATTTTTACTTATTGAAACAACTGAATTGGATGCGACAACATCAAACGAAACAAATTATCAATCAGACTTTAATGTTGGAGCTTCAACATCTGCTGGTTGTGGAGATTTTATATTTGAATTCCATACAGCATCAAATTGTTTAGGTTGCATGTATAAGGAATCTTTAATTGAAGGATCTCTATTAAGTGGTGATGAACCGAAAAGTCTTGAAAATATCGTAATACCGCCGACAACTTCAGCTGGATTGGATACTAGTTCTTTAATTTCGATTGGTTCAATTATAAGCGGAGGATCAAGTTTAGAATGCAAAAATGAAAGACGTAAAATATGTCCAGATAGCTTTGAAGGCAAAAATTTGATTCGTAGAGAAATTATTAAATTATTAACATCTATGATATCCTGTGTTGGATCTAAAGGTACTAGAATAAAAATAGTAAAATTGACTTATTACGATTATATGATAAATGAACAGTAGGTGCTTTACTTGAGATTAATAATTTTTTTCCTTTTTACAGCAAATGAACAAGGTCTATTACGTTTGAGACAAAAGTTTCCAAAAAGTTTTCAAGATTTATGCCTTTACTCTGAAATATGTGGAATATTTAGTCGCCATAATGTTCGTTTGAATTTAAGACGGTTTTTTCAAGAAGTTTTCCTGGATCTTTCATTTGAAAATTTTTACGATGTATCTGACTTAATCTTGGACAATTTTAATCAATTGAATTCATTTGAAGAACAAAATTGTTGTGAAAGTGAAGTAAGTATGAGTAGTGATACAACAGCCACATCAACAGCAACAACAGGTAAATAAATAATAAATATTTTGTTGCATTAAAATGTCAGGTAGATATTTTTACATTTTATTTCTATTTTTTTAAGTTATCGAGGTTCATCGAGGTTGCCCGAGTCCTAACGAAACTGAGCCTCCGTGTGACGACGATGATGATAATTCTGATGATCAAAGTTCGGAATTTCTTGATTTGAGATAAACCTTTGATACCCTTATTAAACTATCCAAAGAACTACAACAAATTTTTACTTAATTATTTATTTTTAGAAAACAACCAGAAATATCTATAGGAATATTTTGATTTTGAATAATATAATATATCACGGACATGGATCATGTCACCATGCATTAGGAGTATTAGTTTTAACTAGCTTTATAAATTTGTTACTAAACTTTGAACACAACTCTATAAAAAAGTAATTTTGTGATTTAACTTATAAAATTAGAGGTAGGTAATGTAAATGTAATGATTTTACTTAAGATAATTTATAGAAGTTCAGAGATTATAAATGGATCATTTAAATAAAAATCAAGAATTAATTATATGAATTTTCATTTTATTTTGCAGTTTCTCCCAAGCTGCATGATCTCAATCCCTATTAGGATTCCTTTTGATGCTTTTTCAAGCTTTTTTGCTGATTTTTTAAATGAGATAAGATGAGATCCTTGGTACTTTAATAAAATAACGTAAGTACAATAAAGTAAGATTTTTAAGATGTACCTAGCCTACATATACCTAAGTATAAACCTAACCTAAAATCTAAATAATGCCGTAAAATAAGTAAGTATATCCATAAATCCATTCGATTCTCATTTCTATATACCTAACCTATTATGTATGAAAATTCCCAAATTTTTTAGTTTTTAATAGCTACATGTACTACCTACAGTACAGTTCTGTCAAAATTAAAAATAGATTATGATTTAATTTTTAATACCAAAAATTGTTTTTTTAAAATAGATTTAGATTTTTATAAAATTTGGTGCTAATTGTTAAAATTCTAGTGATTCAACATGTTTTCTGCTCTAAAAAGACTAACAGGGAGTAAACCAGATGTTGAAGTCAACAATTCCTTTTCAAATCAAAATGGACAAGGTCAAGGAGGTATTCAAGTCATGTCATCCAGTCTACAAAAGAAATTTTCAAGAGGGATTAACTTAAATAGTAAGTTTTTATTATCTAATAAGAAGTAGCAGGTGTACCTAAAGGGAAAGTCCAATTCCTTTATATTTGGTTTTTTGTATTACTGAATTATTGATTGTATCGATGGTTTGATGGTAAAACCCTTGGGTTACTTTGTTCTTTTCGGAGGCCTGAGTTCAATCCTTTTATAAGGTACAACCTAAATTGTCTAAAATGATTTAATTAATTTGCGCCTGACGTTTTAATGACGAAAATCACGCCAAAAGGATTATGATTAGACTATTTTTTTGTACAAAATAACATTTATTTTACTAACTGAATATTTTTAGGTTTTTTGCAAAATATTTAGGTAATCATTATTAATCATATATTTTTATATTTGGTTTTTTAAAGTGAAAATTATAGTCAAAGGTGATCGAAATAGTGGAAAGACTTCTTTATATCGTAGACTTCAAGGGCTGCCATTTCTGGAAGAGTATGTTGCCACCGAAGAGGTAAATTTAGTTTAAAGTTTATACTCATATTTTTATAGTTTAGGTAATTTTTTAATGTGTTTATAATTTAATAGATTCAAATAGCAAGCATACAATGGAATTATAAGACAACAGATGATATAGTCAAGGTTGAAGTATGGGACATTGTTGACAAAGCCAATAAAAAGAAATCTGTTGGGAATAAACTGAAAATTGATAATGTGGGTACAGCGAGTAATAATGCAGTGGAAGGACAACAAGAAACAGAAGAAATTCAATATGGTCTAGATGCAACTTTTTTGGATGTTTTTAAATCTTGCAATGGTGTTATATTTGTATTTGACATTACAAAAAATTGTAAGTTTGCTCAGTAAATATTAGCTACTAGGTCCTATAGAAAGATTAGTTGAAAATATTTGATTTACCTACCTAACTTTATTTTTTTCAGGGACTTGGGATTATGTAAAAAGAGAAATTGAGCTAGTGCCAGAGCATTTACCTATTTTAATTTTGGCAAATCATAGAGATATGGGTCATCATAGATGTATAAGTGCAGATACAGTTTTATATTTTATTGAAGAAGTACAAAGTTCAAAATCTGGAGAAATAAGATATGCCGAAAGTTCAATGAGAAATGGTTTTGGATTAAGGTAAAATTTTAAAATATATACATATCGGTATTTTTTCTCCTAATTTTTGCATATTTTTATCTATGTATTTGTATTTTGTATTTCATTTACTTACAGATTCATACACAAGTTTTTTTCTATTCCATATCTTTATGCAAAGGTAATAATAAGTAAAAATGTTCATGTTATTTTACTTGTTAAACTAACTTTTCTATTTCTAATCAATTTTTAAGATAATTTTTTATTTGTATAAAATTTTTAGAGAGAAGCACTATTAAAGCAAATTGAACTAAATAAAGAAGAAACACAGTTAATGATCAAGGAACTTGATTATTACGCAGAAAGTGATGATGCTAACTATGATGTTTTTATTGATTCACTAAGCCAAAAGCGAAGACAAGTTGCTGATTCTGTTGCACCTCCTAAAATTAGTTTAGAGGAAGCTGTTGGTAAGTAAATTAATATTTTTGATGCCGACTTTTTTAGCTACTAATTTCGATGCCTAATTAATTTTTAAATTTTTCTTAAAAGCTATAGCGAAAAAACGAGAAGAAGAATTGGCATTAGAAGCGGCTTCACAACCAAAAAATTTTATTGCAAATTCGTTAACAACTTTAGCATCGAATGTGAATTTACAGCCTCCTTCCCCAGCATCTTCAACTACTTCATCAAAATCGAATGTCCAGATAAATCAAGGTCAACTATCTTCAACAATAAATAATTTAAAACAACAAAAGCCTGCAAGCGAAGCTTCCAAAAGTTCAAATAAAATTTTAAGTAGTACTAGTAAAGATGATTTCGATTTCATTCCAGATAAAGACGACGATATCGTTGCTTCGTTTCTCCAAGAGAATTCTACTACCACTTCAGTAGTGAAAAATAATGACTTGGTGTTATCTTCAGATGATGATGACGATGAAAAGAATACAAATCCATTAGTTGCATCCTTTGTCGAAGATTTTGTACCCGAAAGTTATTCAAATGCAAAGTTAACACTCCAATCACAGAAACAAGCTTTACATAATAAGTCAACATCATCAGAGGAAGAAGACATCGGTGGCGAGGAGAAAGATGTACAAGAAAGTGATAAACCTGTTAAACCGCATATTTATGTAGAACCTTTAGATTTTTCGATATTTGAACAACCTCAAATTGAAGCCAAATCTGATATTAAAACAAAGTCAAGCAAGAAAAAATCATCAAAAAATAAAGATCGTGGAGATACTGGGAGTAATAAGAAAGAGAAAAAGAAAGGTCATAGTAAAAAATCAAATTCAACATCCAGATCGAATACTCTTGAAGACTTTTTGAATGGAAGTTCTTCAGCTAATGGTTCTGGAGATGGTGTAATCGAAGCTTATGAAGAAATTTAATCACATTTTACAATTACTATTGGTCGAGGGGGCAATACTTACAAAGGATTCCTAGATTACAAAAAAAAGATATTATTTCTATTGCATTGCAACTATACCTTATCTATCTACTTGGCAATATAAAAGTATCCAGTTCGGTTACATTCAATCCTTATTCATAATTATTTATTATGGTCCTCATTTAATCTTAATCCAGCCTGAAAAACGAGATTTTGACATCAATTTACTTGTAAAATTGAGACCAAAAAAATCAGGTATTTAAAAGCTTAATTAAATTAGACCTTAATTGATTTTAATTTTACATAGGTATTATAAAAAATGTTGAGCGCAAAGCGCAAAGTTAGCTAATTTGTAAACTTGATTATTATCGCAAAAATCGTTGTTAAAAGTTAAAAATTCTATAATATAGGGTAAACGTAACATAAAGGGGATCAATCATCTTAAAAAAGAATTTAATTTGATAAATGTTCTTTTTGTAAATTCATACTTATTTATTTAAAATGATATTAGAGTTAATTGTTAAGTTTTTAATGATAAATCTATATTCGATAATTTATGAAATTGTTTCTCATCGAGTTATTTTTACTTACAAATAAATAATCGCTCTCTTGATGTAATTAACTATTGCAATTTCTTTAGTAATTCTTTCGATTTGACTTAAAATTAGGTCAATTTGCAAAATAATTAGAAAAATTAGCATTTTTATTGCCTTTATTAATGAACTTTAAATTTTAAATAGTTTGAACGTTCAATTTCAATGCTGTTTCATTTCATTTCAATGCAAAAATATTATATTTCGCCTTTTAAACAAGTGGAGAGATTTGAAATAAAAATTTCAAATCAAATTTTTTTAAATATAAAAATCCAAGCAAGAAAGTCAAATTACTTTACGTTTTACTAACGATAATTAACTTTAAATTATATAAGTTTAATGATTTTTTAATTTTGACTGGACCTTTCGTTATAAAGTAGATTTGATTTATTCAGATTTCAGAGTGTAGCATTAAGAATTTTGAGACTTTTCTGTGTAATTTCTTTGCAAGGTCCAATGCAATCAAATATATTTTCGGGGATTAGTAAAAAAGTATTGTCAGTTGGTGTGGGTCGTGCCTCGATTGTGTCAGTAGGACAATGTCGGTCAATGTCAAGTGGTGGCCAGGATTTGGACCTAGTAGTTATTGGAAGTGGTCCAGGAGGTTACGTTGCTGCCATTAAAGCCACTCAATTAGGTTTAAAGGTAAAATTACTCGATTTTAAAAATGTATTCAATTAAATCAGCTCTGAAAAACCAGTTTTTGACATCAATTCCATATATATGTATAATTATAATTGTCGGTTTGTGAATATAGACCATTATCGTTAGTCGTTAGGTTTTCCAGAGCTGAAGTAAATGAATCTAGATTTGACTTTTTGAGCCTTTATTTTTGTATTCATTTTTACGTTTATGTAACTAATTTTTTCATTTTAATATTTATGTAATTTTAGACTGCCTGTGTAGAAAAAAATGCTACCCTTGGTGGTACATGCTTAAATGTGGGATGTATACCTTCTAAAGCCCTTTTAAATAACTCTCATTATTGGTAAGTTATAGATTATTGGATTATGAAGTTATGATAATGAAATAAAAGTACTTTAATAAGCTTTTATTTTAAATCTCTTTCTTTTTAGGCATATGGTTAACCATGATTTTAAAAATAGAGGCATTGATGGTAATTAAGCTTACTATTTTTAAAGAATAGTATAAAACCTTTAAAGTTAGGGTACAAGTACAGTACGCTGAATTTTCTTGACTTTACTCTATTTTTTAGTTTCTGGTGCATCGTTAAATCTTTCTGCAATGATGGATGCTAAAAGTACTTCGGTAAAGGCCTTAACTGGTGGCATTGCTATGTTATTTAAAAAGAATAAAGTTGCACATCATGTTGGCCATGGTAAAATAACTGGACCTAACGAAGTAACTGTATTAAAAGAAGATGGATCATCAGGTAATAATGAGTAGTAAATATATAAAACACGACTTAATTAAAGAAATAGTACCAATGCATTTTAAATCTTTAAAATTGCAGAAAAACTTAATGCAAAAAATATCCTAATTGCGACTGGCAGCGAGGTTACACCATTTCCAGGAGGAAGTATACAAATTGACGAAGAAACAATTGTGAGTTCTACGGGAGCATTATCTTTAAAACAAGTTCCTCAATCTATGGTCGTTATTGGAGCTGGTGTTATTGGTTTAGAATTGGGCTCTGTTTGGTCAAGATTAGGGTCTGAAGTAACAGCAATAGAGTTTTTACCATCAATTGGAGGTTATTTAATTATAGAATTATGGTTATGGTTATGGATTATTAAAAATTAAAAGCTCGTGTTCATATTTCATGATTTTTAAATTTACAGGGATTGGAATTGATGGAGAGATGGCAAAAAATTTCCAAAAAATATTAACCAAACAAGGACTTAAATTTAAATTAGAGACAAAAGTAACTGCCGCAAAGAAAGAAAATGGGAAAATAACAGTAACAACTGAGGTAATAAGGTTTAATTTTGATATTTAACTGATTTTTTGAATTTTTTTAAACATTTTATTAATCAATTTCAGGGAAAAGGTGCAAAAATCGAAGAAATATCTTGTGATGTTTTACTCGTTTGTGTTGGTCGAAGGCCGTTTACAAATAATTTGGGTCTAGAAGATGTTGGTATCCAAAAAGATGACCGAGGAAGGATTCCTGTAAACAACAGATTTCAAACTGCTGTCCCAAAGTAAGTAGACCAATTATTTATGTATCTCTAATAATTAGGTAATCATTAAATTACTAAAATTAATATTTAAACTTATTTAAAACTTTTTCTCCTACAGTATATTCGCAATTGGCGATTGTATTGCTGGACCTATGCTAGGTTTGTATTTTATATTATTTAAATCTATAATTCTGAATTTCATTCACGAGTATGAGTGATTTTTTATTTAAAAAAAAATCATTTATGAATTGATTATATAGCACATAAAGCAGAAGATGAAGGAATTATTTGCGTTGAAGGATTAACAGGAATGCCAGTTCATATTGAGTAATAAAATAAAATCAAGCAATCAGTCAATTTTAAGTACCTGCGCCTACATCATAAATGGATGACATTTTAATATTTTTTTTATCCATAAACAGCTATAATTGTGTACCCTCAGTCATTTATACACATCCAGAAGTTGCTTGGGTTGGGAAAAATGAAGAGGATCTCAAAAGCGAAGGCGTTGAATACCGAGTTGGGAAATTTCCATTTGCAGCAAACTCTAGAGCAAAAACTAACAATGATACCGATGGACTGGTCAAAGTTCTAGCCGATAAAACTACGGATAAATTACTTGGATGTCATATAATTGGCTCTGTAAGATTTTAAAACAAAATATCTCGGACAAAATTGTAATTTTATTTTTTATTCTTATTTTAGGGCGCTGGAGAAATGAGTAAGTACCTAATTTTGATAGATACCTACTAATATTGAAGATTTATTTTATTCTGTTTTAATTTTTATTAATTCCAGTTAATGAAGCCACACTGGCAATGGAGTACGGTGCTAGTTGTGAGGACATTGCTCGAGTTTGTCATGCTCACCCGGTAATTTATGTTTTATTTTTTTAAATTGGCCTTGACTAAAATCGCAAGTACGACTTGGATACATATACTGCCTACTTGTTATTATACAAGTGTACTTATCTACATACATTTGACTTTCTCATAAACGTTTTATAGAGCCAAAACTTGACAATTCTTTCAATTAAATTATCTACGTAAGACTTCATACTTTAGAAAATTCATAAAATTATTAAACAGGGTACCCAAGTCTTGAATTTTTTATTGAATTGAATTGGGCTAATATAGGTATAGGTATTGCATACACCAATACCAATACCGATAAAGCTTTAATAATTACTTAGTATTTTCTACTACCACTGTTAGTGGACGCACTTTTTTGATTGAGAAATATCATTATCACATTTATTGACCTTGTGACTTTAAAAACTGATTATTTATTACTAATGAAGGTTGTTAAAATATAGTAACAGCAACTACTTAATATTTTCATTATAATATTATGCAGAATTAGACCGTTGTTGATTTGAAAAATACTAATTTGAATCTCTCAATTTTTTATGTAAACCCACATTAGACTTGTTCTGAAGCTTTAAGAGAAGCTAACTTGGCTGCCTACTTTGGTACTACATTTAAACTTAATTATATATTGATGAACTTTACTTACATATACTTTTTTCTAATTTTTAGGAAAAGCGATAAACTTTTAATCAAAAACTAGTCATTAAATTAAATAAGTAGTGTGTTTATACAGAAGATATTTTTCGTTTATATAATATGAGGTAAATGATAATGATAATTTACATAATATTATATACCAACTTTAACTAACTAAACCTATATGCTACATACATAAGTGTAAGATAGGGGAATAAATTAGCAAATTAAAATATTGCAAGAACAAGTGGAGGACTCGAAATTCTACTCTGAAATTTCTCTCAAATCTTTAAAAAACGAGTATCTTGCCGTTAAACAAGGAATTAGTATTTAAGCTCTTCTATTCATTCTCTAATATTATTTATGCATGAAATGTATCTTTTGAGTTTTAGTAGCTTAATATCAAAAAGTTGGTCACTCTTTATAGAATAGGACTGCCAATTTGACTTGAAACTTCATTGTATTTAATTCAGGCATTTCTTTACTATTTAATCTATCGTAGTTGGTAATTTTAATAATCCGTGTAAATAATAATGATTAGCTTCTTGTACTCCTATTGATTTCTGTGCTATTACTTATTACTAAACTATAACTTAAAGAACTATAATATAAAGATCAATATCTATAAAAGGTGAAATTGTAAATATAAGTACATAATATATTCTCTATCGATAACTGTGAATTAAAGAGATGTGAATTATGAATTTTTCTAGTGTGTTAGAAATGAAACAACATACCTATGCAAAATAATAACAATAATAAATGATTGAAAAAGAAAGAAATGGGTTTGGCATTAATGCAAGATATTTTGTATATTGTACATTTTCTGGGTTACTTTGACTTTGTCGTTAATAGGTGTTTTACAAGATTCAAGATGAGCATGATAGTTATTAGGTTACATCTTATAAGGGAGTTTTACCTTGCAAGTTTATGTATTTAGATTTAGAATGTGCTTAAAAAGTTTATCTTATGATTTGGTTTGGCATATACAGATACAGGTAGGCAAGGCTTAAGCTTAGGTTAGGTTTCTCATGGTTGATTTTGAGAACTTGAGTTTTTCGAGCTTCTACTTTGAGAATTGAATAAGGGTAACTACATTATGTAGGTACCTGTGTACTCTGTACAAGTAAAAGCATTGGGTTAAAGGAGCCTCTAGGCAATTCATTGTTGAAATCTATAGGTAGGCATTATATTATGTAGGTACTAGAATGTATGTATGTCGTATGTAGGTATTATAAAGGGCAAGAAAGAGGCAACCTCCTTTTTAAAATACAAAAATTCCTCGACATCAACTCGAAAAATGAGTGTATGAGAAAACATCCTGCTTAGTTTTGTTTGTATCTTGTTCTCAGTTGTTCTACTTATATTTACCTTTCATTAATTTAATAACAATATTATCAGTGTGCCTCAAGTAAAAAGTGTGTCTCGAAATTTTCTTTACTTATGTAGTAGGTAGTGATTGTTGTAGTAATTCCAAATACATAGTATATTTTTGAATATATTTTTGGATGTGGTGCCTTTGAAAGTGAAGTTTAATTTGTATAATTGGGTTTAAATTAATTTTACGATATACCCGGGCAATTCTTTACTTGCCTTTAAAAATGGTATCCTCATCCAAAGTTGAATATGTTGGAAGGTAAGTACCTTATCTTTAGGTTACTTTTTTTAGGTTTAAGTTTAATTTAACTTTATTTTGATTATTTTCAGGGGTCAACTGATTGCAACTAACTATGTTAAAAATTCTAAAGGTAATTAAAATATTTTTGAGAAATTTTCTTATATTGGTATTTTTAATTTTCTTAATAGCAATAGGATTTCTTTGGGCTATATTTTCTATATGCTACTCAGTCTTGTCCATAATTGTTTTCGTCCAGGTAATTTTGTAGCCCTTATTTATAAAATATATCAGAAATCAAAAGCTCTTTAAATTTAAATTTGTAGCCCCAATGGATCGGATCAAGAGCCCCAGCATCTACTGGATATTTCGGATTATGGAAAAATTGTCATTTAAGTTCAATTGTTACAGGTAAAAAAAGTTTTAGAAATTTTAGAATTTGGAAAATTTGAAAATATATTTTTATTTTTGTATAGATTCAAACACACAAACTGAATTTATATGCCGGGGAAGATTAGATGATTTTGCTTCGATAACTAATCCAGCTTTTCGAGCTGCTACGGCATTCATGGGAATTTCGACAATTATATCAATTCTAAGGTATGTATTTTTGAATTTTTAACAATTTTCATTAAATTACGGTCAAATTTTTAAATTTTTAGCGTTTTTGGCCTCATTTTATTTGTCTGCGCTCCAGTAACAGTTGCCTATTCAATTGTGAGTTGGATGCAAACTATCGCAGGTGATTTTTTTCATATTTTTTTGCATACACTACACTACACTATTAACACTTTAAGTTTTAATAAGGCTTATGTTAGGTAAAGTTAGATCATTTTATACTTGCAATGATGAGTACATATAATACTCGCCTATTTCGCTTATCGTTATACCTAGGTTGAGCACTTTGCATACATTAAGAAAAGTACGATTCTCTAACTATAAAAGAATTCGTTGCATTAAAGTTTATACTCGTTACAATAAGTTAATAAGGTATCTCGAGATGCTAAGGTATTTTATCTTATTAAACTCAATCTCTCTCAATAGGTAATTTATGCTTATTCTGTTTGTTTTTCTATGAGTATTTTAAGCTCGGCTGATCCTTTTTTGACTTGATTAATATTTTTCATACATTTCTTTTGTTACGTGACGGTTTTTGTCATTTCAAGAATATTTTAGAAAATATAACTTATTCATAAATGCTAGATATAAGTAGGTAGGTAAATAAGCCAGTACAAACTACAAACACAAACTATCATTTAGATTCCAATTCTAATTAAAATAAAAATGAAAATATTTAAGTATGTTTTTAAGATATGTAGGTGTATCCGTGGAATGAGATTGAGATTCAAAGAATTTTCTTTATTAGTTCAGTTTGACTAACATCCATGTATAAAATACCTATGACTACATAGGTACCTATACATACAGGGAGCATTATACTACTCCGTAGTCCAGTTCAAAATTCAAACTCGAAATAGAGATTATACTCCTACCCTACCCCTACCTACATTTTTTTTATATTTGGCTTCAATTTATGAGTTTCTAAAAAGATAAGAATTTTTTTTGGTAATTGTAATATTAATGTAATGTGTCACTGTGTCAGTATCCCCAATTAAAAATGTGTGTTCAAAAGTAATCTCGAATCTTTTACTGTCCTCACTCACTCAATTATGTATGCTGATTATTACATTTAATTTTAATTCTAATAAGCATAAAAAGTAGTTAGAGTTAGACGTGCATTCCCTTCACGTTATAGTTATTATTTTTATTCCATACAATAGCCCCTAAATTTCTCTTTTAAACTTTTATTTACGATTTTGCCAAAAATTAAAAATAATGAAAGCGAGAAAAATAATGTTTATATTTGTAACTTAGCTCTGTGTAAAAATTGGTACTAGCACTAGCAGGTACTTAACTATTCTGTATTTACATTGCATTACTATTAATTTTTATAAGAGTAAGGTACCATATTATGCATTTATAACTTAGGTATAGATTATAATATTGTTAGATTCATAATCAAAAATTAAGATATAATCTTTTTTTAAATGACATGATAATTACTTGACAGGATACCTTTTATTATCTCCAAAATAATATGTCATTTCTGGGAATTAAATTATTATCCTATTTTTATTTTTTCAAATCTTAAAGTAAAAAACTAGATTAATAAGAAAGTTTTTTGTGATTTCTATTTTTGTACGAGTAAAGATTATTTTATACATATCAGTATTATTTAGAGAATTAAAAAGGTGTAAAAATCCTAAGTAGGTACGTGTTATTAGCAATTATTTAGAAAATTGCTTTTTACTCAAGTTAATTTAGTAGTAGGTATCTATAATCTCTATTAATTTACCAGAGATCTGTATTTATAGGAAAATTATTCATAATTCCGTATTGAGAATGAGGGTGATTTGGACAAATGATCAAATATGTAGGTTAGGTTATAAATTATAAACTTATTTATAAACAAATAGGTACTTACCTATCTTAGAATAGTAGTCGTGCTATTTTACAAATACTAGAGTATTTGTGATAAAATCTTGTAAAATTAGTTAAATCTTGGAGTATTTAGCATATTTCATATTATCCTTAATCAAAAAATGTTGTTAGTACCTACTTAGAATTAGTAGGTAGTTGTAGTATAAGTATAGGTATACTAAGCATTAATTATATCGTAGCTGATCTAATAACTATATTTCGTAAAAAAGTTCTAATTCTATCTAATTGCAATTTCAAATTAACTTATTAACCCAGTTAGTTGATGTTAAAAATAGCAAACAGCAAAATAAGTACAGATCTATTGTGAAAAAATATGATTCTTTTTTTATTAGATTCAAATCAAAAGATTTTTTTATAGGCATTTTTTAAATGAAATTACAATTACCTACTATATATTATACTTATTGCCTATTATTTAGAGCAAAAACCTAAAGATTAAGCAGTTTAGTTATCTGTGTTACAAAATTGCAATTGCATTGCAATTTTTTGTTTAGATTAGATTTAGATTCGGTATTTTTTTTTTGACTTTTTCTTTTGCTAATTTTTGGGAAAAGCATTTTTCTTAGCTAAAGAAAAAGCTAAAAAAATACTCATAAGAATCATTCAACAAGATCATTATTAAATGCCTATATGCACGCAAAGATTTCATATTTTATAATCATTTGAGATTTTTTCTATCAGTAGTAATTAGGTTAGATACTTTAGACTTCAGGACGTATAAGTTAACAATTATATACCTACTCCTACAACAGAATTAAAGATTTCAATGTATGGTGATGGTGTAACTTTGTAACCTTTGTAGACATTTTTTCACTAAGGACTAAGGATAAGCTCTCATAATTTTTTACAAATTTTTGTTAAAAAACCTAATCATAGATAATATTTCGAATTTCATACAAATCGATCAAAAGTATTTGACTTTTAGAAATATTTTCCCATTTACTCTGTGATATATATTTACTAGGTAGGTACCTATCTATTCCTAGAAAATTATTTCAATTTCAATACTTTTTACATTGAATTTGAATTTGAAATAATGTAGGTATATGGTATAGGTATACTCCGTTTTTGAGAAGTTTGAAATTATAGAATTAGGAAAATTATAAATAATGCAATTTTTTGATATCTTTCAGTTTCAGAATATATTTAGATCTTACTTGATATTAGAGAGTAGACTTTAAATTCGAAAAATGAAGAAAACTCTTGAAAAAATTTGAGAATCCATTAGTTAGGGTTAGGAGGATATAGCTAATTATTTAGAAATTGAAAAAAAACCACCACAAAAGATGATTATCTTTATCTTTTTTATATTACTCGATTACTGTATTAGTACCTACTGTAGATAGTAGATATGTATACATAATACATACCAGTCAATCTGTACTTATTTATTTTATACTATTCACTATTCGTAGTATCAGTAAGTACAGTATCTCTTACACTACTTACTTATCTTTAGCATAGTAGGTTCTGGCCTTTACATTTACATACTTGGTTCTAAGAAACATGTCAATTAAAGTCTATGGATTTCCTTTTAAATTTAGTTTTAATGAGTATCCTTCCGTTTTAAGAAAAAGCATGTTATAATTACATTAAGTAATGTTTTTAAATCTGTAAAAGTTAAAGTTTATACATGCAAATTAGAAGTCAAACTTCAAACAATGAAACAAATGCTCAGCACAGCGGTTATTTGCATACTGTTATTTCCTATTAAACAAAATTTAGAATGTAAGAAAAGCCAAAAAAAAACGAATCTAATCTGAATTTAATTCTAAATACTTAATACTAGTAAGTAGGTAGGTAATACGAAAATTAAACGACTTTAAATCGAGGTTTCTTGGCTTTAAATAATAGAATTTGATTAATCATTTAAATTACAAATCTACTATCGAGACTTTTTTCAAGAATCTTTTAGATAAAATGGAATTTAACTATCTAGACTACCTATCTATTTAGTTTGTAGTTAAAGATTACAAAAGTTGAAGTCGAGGGTAATTGACACAAAAAATTGGAAATAAAACTTGATTATTTAACGCTCGTAAATGTAAATGTCAAGTTGGTTCAACTTTTTGTTCTCATTTCTTTGAATTTGATCGTTAGTTGATATGCAATTTTGCACAAAAAAGAAGTTAAAATATTAAGACACACATCGACCTTCATTTGCATTCTTTTGCATTCAATCGTATGTATGTAGGTACTACAATATATGTAGGTAGGTAGTAAAGCAAGTGGGCACATATTTTACATTTTACATAATAACTTAATCATGGTATGGTTTACCTTAAAACCTTATTAAATTCGAATAATACAAAATGTACATTTTGAGGTTTGGTTTTACATTTCATTTCAATACAAGTATGAAATATGCTTATTATTTCACAATAAAATAAAAGTTGCTTCTTTTCTTATAGTACCTACTTAGGTATTGAAGCCTTGACTTGTAGAATTTTTAAAAATTTTCCCTAGAAGAGAATACTTTAAATAACCCTATAAACCATACTTGATATGCCATAAATGAACTACCTATAGAAAAATAATCCAATTGAAAGTGAATTAGATCAAGGATATACCATAATAATATGACTATAGCTATATGTTAATGACATAAACGATGATATAAGAAACTTTATAATTAAATTATTGAGGTAGCTAATTGAATCTAATTTTTGTTTTCTTTGATTTTATGTAGCTTTATGCAGCGGAATATCCCTTGTCGTGTTTCCTGTTGGCTGGGACTCACCTGAGGTATTTATTAAGCTTTTTACTATCTATCTAAATTTGAGCGCATATGAGATTGAGATTAATTTACTTAAATGTTATTTTCTATAGGTCAAATTGACTTGTGGAGCAGATGCAGGTCGCTATAACTTGGGTTTATGTGGAATCAGGTAAGAATCTTGATCTAGTTCAAATGTTTCAAGATTTTCAAACTTGAAATAAATTAACTCTAATTGTCTTAAATCTTATAGATGGGCTTATATTTTAGCAATTATTGCACTTCTCGATGGTGTCGTATTAGCTATACTTGGCTTCGTACTGGGTTCTAGGTAATCAATGAAATTAAAAATTGTAAAAAGTATTTTAAGGGTTAAATAATTAAAAATTAATATCCATTAAAATTAGGCATATAAAATTGACGAATCATGATGGGTTGCTCCACAGTCGCCCCATAATATCTTCAAAACGACCTTATGGTAATGGAAACGGATCAATTTATGGATCATATAGTGCAAGAGGTGGTAATTTTTTCCACCAAGCGACCCCATCAGTGACCAACTACTCTTATGTCACAAATTCAAATTCAACTAAAAGATCAATGAATCAACTCCAGCCCATATATCTGGTGAATCCAGAATCAACTGAATTCGATTACGGGCAAATGACAAATAAATCAAGATCTTCGAAAAATAATTCTCTCTACAGATCTGAATATGCTACACCTCACCAAAATTTTCAATTATAAAAGGATTTTAATACCAGTTCTATCATATCCACCACTATTGTGAAAAAAATGTGTATAATTTATTTTTTTATGTGAAAAATGTGACCCAGTTTCCAAGTTTTTTCATTATTATACGTACAGTGTATAATTTATTGTGCAATTCAAACTTTAAAATGCTCAATGACAAGTATAGGTTATAAGTTCATAAAAGTATATTGATAATAGGAATATAATAAGTACTTTATAGTACTAGTAGGGTTACCTACTTAAGTTTTATTCTAAAAAGTGTTTTTCTAAAAAAAAATTGCCAATTTATTTTTTAATCTTATTCTAATGTGGGGAACTTAAAGATAATGCCGGGGATGATGATAAGGGCGATGTAACTCGTCTTTTTTTAAGAGGTCCAAGTCCATTATCAACAACAGCCGTAACTTTACAATTCTTACTAATGATTATATCTGGCTTTAAAATTTCATCGATTGTGAAAGATTTGATTCTACGATCTTGTCTGATGCTTATATTTTTATGAAATTCTCCACCTTCGACTAGAGAATTAGTAGTACTAGGAGTTCGAGTAGTGCAATCAGGATCTTGATCAATTTTATGATTTTTATGATAATGATGGTGGTGGTGGTGTTTTGAAGCTTGTCTTATCATCGGAAAAGGGTTTGAAGATTTTGAACTACTACTAGAAGAAGGATTGTTTGGATTTGTGGCTGATAATGATAGATTACTGGAAGAATTGCTATTAGCTTGCCAAAAAGGGAGCGAACCTACAAAATAATTGTTGAAATGTTGAGACAACGAAGTGGCAAATTGAACATTTTGTGGAATCTGTTGATTTTGACTAGTAGTAGTTATAGATTTTTGACTTTGAATTTGACTATGATTTTGATTATGATGACCTGATGAAGAATGACCATTAAAATTATGACTTGATTGAGATTGATGTTGGTGTTGTACTTGTGGGGCATTTCGGGTCGAATTCCGGTGATTTGTATTAGAATTTGAAGCAATCATTTCCATATCAGATGGATGCAAAAGTCCAGAATTTCGTAAAATTCGATTTATACTGGAAATACTTGGAACCCTATATTACACAATAATAAAAATTTTAGTCCTCAAAAATTCCAAAATGCCAAATGTATAGGTAAAATTACTTAAAAATTTACTTAAAATCAAAGCAAAGTTTTTCATACTCGTAGTAGGTATATGTATGAGTATATTTTTACTATTGTGACTTCTACATTAATTAAATTCAAGTTAATTAAGTGTAGGATAACTGTTATGTGTTATACTTTTATTTTATATACCTACCTAGTATCTAGATTAAGATTAGATTAAGAATTTTGTACTACTTGAATTTCTTTTTATAACATTTAAATTAAAGTCTTTTAAAATCTGAATATTGTATAAAAGCTCATTGTCTTAAAATAAAAAAAATCTCAAGCCAAATCTGAAAAATAAGCTAAAAGTACTGCTTAGGTAGGTAGGGCTACATTATTTTAATTTTGCACAATTTATCGCTGAATACTTAAAAAGAGCACTCTTTGAATCTGAAACATAAAAATATGAGTTCGTAAACCTTGTAAAATTGTTCGCTCTATTATACTCTATGTACTCTAGTTGTTTTACATTTGAGATAAAATAACTTCATAATAATGTAATAATAATAATGCTCAAGATAAGTATAGTTATTATTATATAAGATCTCATGAACTAAATCAAAGAATATTATTTAAGAGCATTTTTTTCGAGGAAAAATCTTAAAATGCTTTCTCAACCATATCCCAAACCCCAAAATCTAATAAAAGTATAGCCCGTTTATTCAAAAACTATGAAATATAGTTATTCAGAAAGTCCTAAATGTATATTTTACTAAAATAAAAGCATACTATTACTTCAAACTTGTAATATTATAGGCATACCTTACTAGTAGGTACATACTTACTTAGGAAATGGTTTATTTTAAGTATTTATTTAGCATTTCTGGTCTACTAATATACGGTTAATCTCAGCTTAGGATCTTAAAAATTCCATTAAATACATGCATAATCATTTTTGTAAGTAGTAGACGTATTAAATCCTATCTTAACTGTTGACTAATCGTAACGTAATTTCTAAAATGCTGATTTTGTTGATTTATTTTTTTCAAAAAACTGAGAATTTATATAACTTTGCATTCCATAGTAGGATGCAAAATACCTATAGATTTACGAGATTTATTATTTTAAGAACAAAAGGTTTTGAAAGATGTACTCGACTTGAATGCGAAGTTGACTTTATAAATAAAGCACTCTAATCCTAAGCTTTCTCATACCTCTATTATGAATCATATTTTTTGTATAAAAAATAATATTTGCTCGAGTAAGAACTTAAAAAATCCATTCTACACTTGGCTGATTATAAAAAGCATTATTTAAAAAGTAGGTATAACTAACTTAAAAGGTTTAGGATTTGGATTTAGATGATTACTGTGAGAAGTATAAAAAAAACTGAACTTACGAATGCACATCGCAAATCCTTAGGTGTAAAAGTTGTTCTCGAATTTCCCAAGCAAACATTGATTTGTTTTCCTAGAAGGTTGAAATAAACCGAATTAGTTACATTGCAAAAGAATCAAAAATTGTCTAAAAAAAATGGCTCATTCTACTAATTAAAGAGTCTTGGATAAATTCTTTTAGCTGTATGATTCTATTACTAATTACCAAAATTGTAATTAAGAATTTAAGAGTATCAATGTACCTTTTTGAACAGGAGTATACGTTTAACCACGGCATTTGTTGACACTTGCTAAAAATAATCCAGATACAGAATAAATTGAGATTAATTTTTACAATTTTTAAGCTTTATGGAGAAAGGTTTCTGCGAAAAATTCCTACTCTCTTAACTTTTAAGTAGAATCCTATATGTATAAGTTCTTGAAAATTGCACAATTTTTTACCTTAGTTTTACTGCCTCCAATTGACCCAGGTCTAATCGAACCAGTTTCATAAAATCTGGTCAAAATTTTCGACACACAGCCGTGTGACACCAATAATTGCCTGGAAATGTCGCATGGTCTGACTCCAAGAAGTGCCTAATAATTTCGAAAAAGTTACTCGTATAGAAAAATTCTCGATTACTTTCTGGATTTACAAATTACTCAAATTTAAGTTTCAAAATTCTTACCAATTCTACAATTCTCCTCCTTATGTAATCAGGCAATGGGCGACCATTGACAAAAACTCCTCCAAGTTGATTGATCCCAGCTTGACCTTAAATATAAATTCAAAAATTAGTTTGATAATCAACAGAATTTACATTTACATTTACAATACTCTGTATCTTACCTGTATGTGGCATCTTTCAAGATTCAAGATCACTATTAAAAAAATTTGTCGAGATTTTTTGAAAAAAAAATTGATTTAGGGGTACATTGAAACAAGTACAAAAATCTCAAAAATCTTGAAGCTTTTGGAAAAAAGTGTCAAAATCAGTTTTTTTGATAGACTTACAAATAGTGGAAATTGTAAAGGGTTGATTTTTGCTATTTATACCCGAAAATTATGAGTAGGAGGGTTGAAAGGTTTATTTCGGGTTTTTTTTCGGGTCCGTATCCGATTCGAGGGTTTCCAGTTAGTTTTATTCGCGCATTTCATACACCTACAGACTAGGACAGATACATACAAATAAGTATACATACTAACATACTGGGTATTACAGTATTTCAAAAATATTTCAGTTTCGGGAGTGGTTTATAGGGGATTAAAATGGAAAAAGCATCCAATCGAAAGTTTCAAGTCTCGGATTCGAAAGAAAGACTGCAAAATACCCGGGTAGCGAAGATAAGGGAGCTCGAAGGCGGGTTGGTCACTGCAGTTAATCCAACCCGAGAATCCTTCAAATTACAATTTTTCAGACGATCGTACGATTAAATCTCTTCATAAAGCAGTATGCATCAGTAATCATTTGAAAAATATTTGATTTCATTTTAAGCTTTTTAAGATTCAGCAGGTTTTTAGGATTTTATTGGAAGAAAAATAAATGTTATTATGATTTAATTTCCTTGTCCTCAAATGTGAACATTATAGAGATATTTTTCTGTATTACGGTTCAAAGATTCGCCTTTCATCTCATTCTCTGATTCTCTACTCGTTCATTCAGGACTTGGAAATCAAAATCAAAGTTTTTGAAAACTGGAATTTAATTCATTTCTCAGCTGCAGGGGCAAGATATCAAATCCCTTGAGAAGGTTCTTCGCACTTCAAGTCAAATCAGACTCGAACTAGGAAGAAAGATTTTCTGACATTTAAAAGCTTCCCTTAATTAAACCAGGAACCAATTAAAGCCCTCGTTTCATTCATTCAAAAGCCTATCATATCATTATCATCGTATATTATTCTACTATACATCTAGGGTACTCTATGATTCTAACATATATTGACATGAAATTCTATTAGTAAATCCCCTAAAGCTAAACCAAAACCATCCGTGTGAAAAGTTTTAAAATCTATAAAATAATAATAGCTTTAAGCTTTAGGTAATATCTTGGTTTTAGTTAAAAGCCTCGCAAGAGCTTAAAATCAATTTCAAATTCATTTCAATTTTACAAAATAACTTTTGTGAAGAGCAATGAAATGAAAACCACGTTTATGACGGCAAAAAATCGCTATTTATACCATTACCCAGTAAAATTAGGTAGGTATTGAACTTAAGAAAAATAAGGAAATAAGAGAAATACTTTTCATCAAAACTTGACCACAGTTTAAAATCTAAAATCTGAATCTATGATCTGATAATGTATAATCTAACCTAACTACTTTATTACATTACACCTTTTTAACATTTTAATCTAGTTAGTTGAAAGGTCAGTTTCGAATATTTTCCAATTCTGATAATGTCCTGATTTTATCAAGTATTGAGACTAAATCTGGGTTTTAAGAGCTGATCCAGAATCCAGAACTATATCTCTGGAAATTCTGAGAAAAATTCAAATCTATTTTATCTCAAGATCAGCCATAATGCCTTTATAAATCAATAGAATAGATATCTACTCCGCTTCTTTAATAAATCTTCTAGATTATAAAGCTACAGATAGAATAGGTAAGAGATTTATTACAATTTTTAATTTTTAGAACCTATTCTTTACTTGTCGGTTTTAGATTTTAGACCATGACAAATATAAATGTCTCCGCTATTTAGGAATTCAAAAAGGTTATGAAAACGATAATTTACCAATAAATAAGTACTATTTCTACTCTATATTCTAGTAGTAAAGGATATTTTTATAAATTACTATGATTGGTTCATATTCGTTTTGTAGGGCAGACAGGTGGTATACAATTCTGGCTTATCTCAATCAAAAGATCAAATTTCCTTGATTAATTTTTCATATCATCCACCGTATAGTATAAGTACTAGTGTACGTAAGTATTAAGTATTCACCTGCTGCTCATCAAAAAATTATCCTAAACCGCTAATTTGATCTAGAAACGAAAGCAAATCATGTCACGATAGCTAACCACTTAAATACTCTGAAATATTTTCTATATTTGTAAATCCTACTCAATTGCCTTACCTATTCTATAAAATGAGTAGGTAATTTTGATTTAACTTTTAACTGTACCTATAAGATAAGTAGGGTAAGCTTAAATACCTAGCTTTTAAGTTTTAAAGATGATTATAAAAGGGATTCTAGTTCAAAGTGTCCTTTATCTTATGGTCAGATTTTTTGTATATGTATATCCTAATAACACTTGTCTGTAGTTGTGTACTCGTATTTAATTTCATTTCATTATCTGGGACAAAACGATATGATGATATGATTTTGTAAAAAGTATCATATAAATAGAATATTAGGACCACCCGTTAAGCTATTTAAGCTATTCAGATTCAGATTGGTATAGATATGAGTATTACCATACAAGTATTTTATCAACTTATTAATAAAAATTGGATCCAATTTTCAATTTCAAAATAATACAAAACTCTCCTGCTGGTTGGCTGGCTGGCTTTTACGAATATGGACATTTTGAGAGAGAAAGAAAGATCATTTCAAGAATTCCCTATGGGTAATCATATCATCTCCAAACACAACGAAAAAGGCAATCAAAATCAAATGATGAAAAAAGTTTTTTTTCGTTAGGTAAGTACAGAATACTACAGACATACTACAAAATGAAATGTCCCAGTCCCAATAGACCTCTATAGACCTTTGTAATATTTTTCTACAACTTTACGAATCAAAAATCAACCAACCCGAACCGAAGACAATTTTTTCCGCTTCTTGAACTCCTAGCAAAACCCGCAAAAGACCCCTCAAAAATCAGATCCAAAAGAACCCTTAACAGATCACCCATAACTATAACCAAGCAAACTCATATTTAGAAGTACAAGCATTTTATACAGAGCAGTACATTACTCGCTTACCCTTTAAGTTTTAAGGGACTCGCGGTTACGTTTAGATAATAAATTACTAGAAGAGTTATATTATTATACACTTGTTGGCACCTTTTGTCTCGATGATAAAATTTAACGAGGAGTTAATATACTAAGCTGATAACTGATACTCCAGATGTTCTACCCTTTCAACTAGTTCTGTGTCATATGTGGCCATTTGGTCAACCAATAAATAAAGTTTACAGATAGGTAAATACTCTATACATACGCTAGGTACTAGGTAGGTACTAATCGTAAGTGTAAATAGATACTCGAGTAACTCGAGATTAGAGAAATGAATGTGTAAAATTACTAATATTATTTTTTGAATATAATATACGATAGTGGTTAAGTTTCAACTTGGATATTAAAAGACTTTTATTTCATTTCTTTGGTCGGAATTGGAATGAATTTTATATGAAATGACATTTATAATATTCTGTATTTATCAATACCTTACTAGTATGACGATAGAATTCGAAAGCGATTATAAAGATAAGATAAATATTTTTCGGAAATAGAATTCGTGGAAAATAACTAGGTTGAGGTTATAATTTATAATAGACTATAGGTAACATATAGTAGAGTAGAAAGTAGGTACATAAAAAAGGCATTTAAAATTAAAAGAGGACATCAATTTTTTTACTTGGAACTTGGAGATCCCCTTTTAGTAATTTTTTTCAGTTTTTTCTGACAGTTGAACATGCAATAATAGGAGTATATCTATGTAGCAAGAAAGGCATTTGGCATTAGACAAATCCAAATCGAATTCATATCCCTTCGATCAGTTCTCTTAAGTATTTCATTTATACTAGTAGAATAATGAATGAATGAATGTAGAATTGGTAGGTATTTTTCTTACCATCACATCACATACATGGTATATAAAACAATAAATGATTAATTTCCAGGTAATTGATTGATGCTTTTGATTCCAGTTGTTTGCTAGAAAGTTGGACTACTTGTGATGAAGACACGATCATTTTCTTTCTTTACCCAATTGAGAATTTTGTCAACAGCAGCAATCGCCTTATTTTTCTTTGTAAGTGGCTCAAATGCAACATATAATTCAAAATTTGTTGTGAGCCATCCTAGCCAATTTTCTTTCTCATCAACCATATACATAAGTTTAAGGGGACGAGTTTGACCATGAAGTCTACTATGCATTCTAGCATATGTTTCATACAGTCTTAAAGGTGAGTCGTATGGCATTTCCCAAACAGGTTCAGCATATTGAGCGATAGCACGAGATTTATATAAGAAATGTCGAACCTAAAGAGATTAAATGAATCAGTTTTAACTATTTTCGTACATATTTTGGATTAAATATTTTTGTAAATTACCTCAGGTATATTTATAAAGCTCATAGAAGGCCATGGTTTAGACATTGAAGTATTAATAGCATCCAAACAATTTGACTTTCTAAGTTTTTCCTGAATAAAAGTTTAAATCAAGTATATAAACATTGTTAATATAAAATACTTATAAAGTAATCTTACCACTGCTTTCTGTTTCGCTTCTGACAAAGTAAAGAATGAACTTCGATCAACGGTAAGAATAAGTAGACAAGCCTGACATTCATCGCTTAGATAAGAAACATGAGCATGAAGAAAACCAGAAGAATCAAATCTTGGAAGCACTATAGGTGTCCAACTTTCAGCAGCTGTAAATGTAAAATATTCAAAATATAATTCATTCCAGTACTAGTACATCTCTAGTAATAATAAAAATCTATACTTACTTTTAAAACTTTCAGAAGAGTCAATTAAATTAATAAGTAAATGTAAATCGACTGGATGCTAAAAATTATTGATATAAAAATTAAATTTAAATTTTTCAGTTTAGACAATCATAATACTTGTAGTAATAGGAATAGGAATTAATATAATATGTCTTACCATAAAGCATTTTTTCATACGAACAAGTGACACAAGTTGATTATTAGCTAACAAAATAGCAAAGACTACATTTTTCACTTTACTTAGGCTTGAAATAATTGCGCTTGAAATTGAATCTCGTACTGATGAGGCTAGTGGTAAACATTTAACAGCACCAAGCAAAAACATTGGATCTCTATCCAACATATCGCCCAGGTTATGAAGCAGTCTCTCTGATCCAGCTAAAGACAATTTAGAAAAAAAATAAAACCAAAAAGGTAAAAAGGCAACCCTTTAATTTATTTAAAATAAATTATAATTGAATACTAAATAACTCTTATTACCTAATAATCTACGAAGGTCATAATTTCTTCTCTTTTCGTATATTTGCTCTAGTTGTTTTGATGTTAAAATGCCAACAATTTGATTATAATAATACCTGCATGAATAATATACAAACTTAGATAATTTTTTTAAATTATGAATTTCTTGTCTTACATTAAATGATTTTGTATTTGCGATATTGCTTCAGCCTTTCTTGCAACACATACAAGTATCAGTGGACTTTTTAACAAGAATACAACTTGAGTGTCTCCAATTTTAATACATTTTATTATATCATCATTATCTTGAACTACTGAGACAAGAGCTTGTAAAAGTCCATAAAGTGTTGCTAATTTATCTATAAAAAAGAAGCACAATTATTAGTATTTTTATCTATTGATCACAGGCCTGGAAAAACCGCGGTAACGCGGTAACGGGGTTACCGGGAAGCCCTTGGTCTCCGCCGAAGGCGGAGACC
>JAQIXA010000521.1:0-41090 GCA_034699045.1 Nanhermannia cf. coronata Gr-Ori-00579
CAGAAGCAGTAGGGTAAGTAAAAATTATCCTATAAATAGTAGATTGGTTGACAAAAATTAGAGCTCATTTAAAACTCATGACATTTTTCATTCAAAACATTCAGAATCCATTCAAAATTCAAATCCCTTAATTCATTTTTTTGGATTTTGAAATAGTAGTATAAGGGTAGGAACATAAAGCAGTACAATGGTTGGGCAGTTGTTAAATCGAGTTACAAATAATTGAAGTTTTAAGGGTCGAAAAATCAAATACATGTATTAAATCTCCTTTAGAGGTTATATGTGAATTATGAAGTATAATTCAATTGATTTTTACTGTTTAAAAGTCAGAACACAGTCAAAATGTAGAGAATCGAAGGGGGGAGAAAAATCTTAGTACTTGATTGAATTCAAGTGTCTCTCCTACAATTTTTTCAATTTCCAATTTCCATATTGTACTATGTAGTACGAGTACAATAAGTAGTAGTAGTATTATTGAATATGCCTTTTTAAATGCATATAAACATTCTTAACTTGTATTTTGAGATTTGAGATCTGAGCCCTTCTCAGATTAACGAGCCGAGTGTCAAGAAAAAAAATCATTTTTCCATATCTTGCTCCCTTCTGTGTTGAGAATTTCGACTTGTACGAGTACTTCAAGTATACATGTACATTTATATTTGTAGGTATAAGTACTACTGATATAAGAGCATTTCAATCCTACAATACAAGTATTTCTAGGATAGAAAAAACTCGAAATGTTTCTCAAGTGCCCTTATTCTAGTACTTGTAGAGTCGAATAATATTTTAAGGAGCAGCTTGACTTTGACTTTGGCTTTTGGTCGAATCGAGCAACCCTTAAGGATCTTTTTTGAGAATCAGACTTAAAATTCTGATGCTGATGCTGAGTGAACAATTCTTGAACTTTTCGTATACCTACCTATACTAGTACTTTTTTTCTATTTGTATAAGATTTAAATGCAAATGCAATTGTACCAGCATAAGTATAGTAAACCCCCCATTGTCAAAAAGGAAAAAACAAACATACCCTTGCACTGCTGGATTCTGGAGACTATATTTTATAAGGCTTTTAAAAGCTTAAGGAAATTTTCAGGTCTTTGAAATTTACCAAGAACAACTCGTTTAAAGACAAAGATTTTCAAGAAAATTTAAATCTAGGGTCTTAAAATGTCCCTTGTAAACCAAAATAAAGATTTGAAAACTTTACCCTATCTAAAAAATAAGACTTTTTGTCAAATGTGGTACATACCCAAAAATGACAAAATTTAAAAATCTTGGGTCAAAAATTGGAAAGATACTAATCTATGTAAGATTGAAACTTACGCTTACGATTCATATACCTAGAGTTTTTTATTTTTTATCAAAAATTCTCAAAATACATATAGATACACATATAAATTTAGTGTAAAATCATGAGAAATTCGTCATAACTAATCTATTGTAATTAATAAATCCAAAATTTTGAGATACAATTTGACTTTACAAAATATTATTTTTGAATATTTGATAAATTTTTATTAGACTAGGTGACCAGACCTTCCCTTAAATCTTACAAGTTAGATATACCTGTAGAAAGTAGCTGATAGTAGGTTTAATGATGATACAGCTAAATAAGCTTCTGCAATATAAAATCTCTAGTACTACAGATAGACTTAAACTACTAACAAGAATAACAGGGTCAAGCTGAACCCTTCAACTTATTAATTATTACCATAAGTACTTATAGGCATTATATTGTAGGTTGGTAGTAGATTAGAGGATTTAATTTTATTCTCTTTCATCCCTTATCTTATAGATTCAAATGAGAAAAGTCCATATGGGGTGGGCCCTTCAGATAGGTCATACAATCATACAATCATTTGTTTCATTTCATTAGATATCTATGTAATGTATGTGTCCCTGTACCCTTAAAAAATAAATTTTATTTCATATCTACAGTAATGATACCTCCTGGTTCTACCAAACAAATTTTTGTACATATCCCCAGGACTCTGACTGAACCTTTTAATTTGGTTCTCAAGATCAAGGGTTTTCATTATTTTGATTGAAAAATTCAACAGCCTTCAGCTAATTTGCTTTTCTTCAAAAATTATCCTTTATCCTGTCACTTTTAAACTTTTATGTAGCTTTTTGTAACTTGCTTATTTTGACTTTCTTATAGCTGTTTAAATCGGCTCAAATTTTAAAATTTTGTATTCAAATTATTCAAAGAAATTGATTTTGATTGACAGTTATCGCTCGAGAATTTGGCTTCAGAGGACTCGCGGGAGAAACTTTTAAGACCTCTAAACCAACATTGTCCATCACATTTGGTAAGCATTTAATCTCCTAAATCTTTAAATCTATCAATGGAGAGCAATTTTCAAGATCTACAGCATAGCAAAGAATCTACTTTTTTTTGAAAAAAAAAGGTATTATTTTGGTATGGGAAAATAAAGGAAAGGTTATAAATATTGAAATTCCTTACAAATATCTATAGTTTAAAGTGCATTATAGCCAATGTAGGTATATACCTATATTGACTTAAAGGCACCCTACAGAGTTCAACAGAGTGGTCAATACTGTTTTTCATTTTGAAATTTTTCAAATCTAAATGTAGCTTAGTGTGTGGTTATATAGAGATTCTCATCATCATTAAGGAAAAGTTGTCTTTGTAGAAAAAAAATTCTTCAAGTATTTTAAAGTATTCTCATAAATCTCGAAAATCCTTGCAGGGTCCTTTATTTTACTCTTTAGAGTAAATCTACATTGAATAATATTAAGTAATCGACCCTTAAGTACCTATAATATACGGTATGTATCTACTACTCCTATACTTATAGAAATTTATAGATATAATATTAGTAGTAGTAGTACAGACACTCGAGAATCTCAATTTTTCTATACTGTTACTTGCTCCAAGAAATTTCATTTCTAAAATTCTCCACCCAAACATTTGTGTCCAATTGTCAAAGCAAAGGTACTTCAGTATATTGGTACATACTAAGGTACCACTATTGTTTAACAGAGTATCTTACAGTAAAATAACTCGATAAAGTAGGTCCAAAATCGAAGGTAGATAGCATTTAATTCATATAGGTATTTCCTAATTAAAAATATCTACAATTTATTGAAATTCATTTAGGTAGATAACAGTTTTAAGTTTACTTTAAGTACACTTACTTTAATACACTTACTTTAAGTATAAAAAGTATGTACCCATATAATTGCATTTCAATTAGTAATTAAAGTGTACATAACCTTCCTACTAAAAATTATAGAAATAAACTAACACAAAATTTTTCGCGAAAAATAATCTTATCTTTAGCATACTAAAGAAACCAGAATAAACTACAGATATTTTTTCAAAATTGCCTTTTGCAGCTCTTAAAAAATATTACGCGGCTTCGAAATTTTTTAATTCCATTCAATTCATATTCAATGAATTTTTTAAGAGTTCAATTTTTTTAGCAAGAATGGTAGGTAGCAGGTAGATTAGATAAATTTTCGAAAAAACTTAAAGATTTGGGAAATTATACTCGTCCTTAACGTCGGTGCTTATCAAAATTGTTTGAAATCAAAGATTTCCTAAAATTTTGACCAATCTTAATCTTGGGTAGATTCTAGATTTATTATATGGATTAGGATTTGGTTAATTTAGGTAAATATTGCTTTATAGAGAAGTTCCTTTCATAAGAGGTCCTCTTTCCCACATTATATTGAAATTGTAATTGAATTGAGTCAGGTTAAATTTGAAAACTTAAACTCACAAATCAAACTCAAAAAACCCAACCCAAAAACCATACAGACCCAGTAGGAGAACAATAACTGTAGATAAGTGTTTCGAGGGTTCATTTTAATCTCAAAATCTGGAAATCTGTCGCATTTGAAACTATTCGAAAATTTTCTAAAACTATTTCAAAATCTTATCTTTGTGACCTTTTTTAAGTGTCTTTTGCCCATTTGATTGATGATTGTGGTTTCTAGCGACAAATGCAATTTATTTTAAGATCCTCACTCTATTACATACAAGACCTAGAAAAAAATTATCTACAAAATTATCTATTTTCTCATATTTCCAATGGGATTACATAGCATTAGAGAGAGTTCAACTAAATTATTTTTATCAAATAAATAGGCACTCAAAGTCAAGTTTACAACTCATATATAGGTACGAGTAGTACAGAATATTGTCCATTATTTACAACTATTTCTCATAGTAGTTTTTTAATTTTTTAAATGAACATTAACCCGTGTTCTACATTATTAGGCGCCAGCAAATGATAAATTCGACTGATAAAAGCTTATTTACTACACTGCGATTATGCATTCATCGAAAATCTGAAATCTTGTCTGGTTTCTCAAGCCTATTTATAAATAAATGTAATTTGTTCTAAATGTAAACACAAAATTCCAAAATATGCTGAATGACATTTCTCAGCCCTGTATAAGTAGGGTATAGAACTAACTCTTAAGTATCAATAAGTGACCATTTTTATGACTTTTAGAACTTTGAAAACTTGAAAAATTTGATTTAATATCATTAGTTATGAGCTTGGTTGACCAAAAGAATCATTTGAGAACATTTTTATGGATTGTTGATTTAAATTATTATGTAATCAAACATTCATATTTTTATGATTTTAATGATTATGTACTTATTTGTACTAGTAGTACTAGGGATTCTAGGACCAAAGATCAAAGTTTGGGTTTGCAGCTGAGTTTTCAGAAATTTTATGACTCCATTCATTTCAAATGTCATAAGCATAAGTCAAGCATTGTAGGTACTTATCTACTTGTACTAGTAGGTATCTAGGACTCTAGGGTCTAGGACAGATAATTTGTGTTTGTTCATATAAATAAATAAAATTATGACGACTTTTTCGACTTTTCTTACTACTAGAAGTACAAATAAAAGCGAATGAACAGCCAATAATAACTCAAAAATATTTCTAAAAAATGGTCATAAAGTACCTTATGTATATAGGGTACTAGTAAAAGTAAAAAGTAAAGGAAATGTGTCTAAAGTGTAAATAATGTAGCAAGATTTTATCACAAATCTATACAAATACCATAGATCATTTGTATTTGAAATTTTGAATAGTGGGCTCGTTATGACGATGTTTTTTCACCGGTTTGCCTGGATTATACCAATGTCATAATACTCAATATTTCAGGCTACTGATACACTACTGATATGTGCATAAGAGTCATTAAAAATATTTCTAAAATCAATACAAGATGTACACAAGTACAAGAATAAATGAAATCGTTAATTTAAGAAATATTGAGAATTGTAAACTGTGGTTTTTCTGACCGGGTGTTAAAATTCTTTCTTTTTTGTGGGAAAAGTGGAAGCCTCAAATCAAATAAAGTCATGATTTACAAAGTTTCAAATTCAAGTGTATTTTAAGTATAAATGTATCCTACCTCCTACTTAATATACTAGTGACTAGTAATGTACTACACCCTAGTATGTACAGTACATACACTTATATCTTTAAATAATTATACTTAGAGTAATGGAATGGTTAAGTTAAATATTGAAATTATAAGAGCTCAAATGCATCATTTCAAGTTAATGCATCGAAACAGATTTCTTTCTGATAAGTTGGAGTTCAAGAATTTGAAAATTTGGGGGACTTGAAAAACTCTATATTAGTTCTTAAGGCTAGGTAGGCTTACTTGATTTTGGTCATTTACTCGAATACAAAAATATCAAATCAAAATAAAACCACACTATTTTTATTTAGGTAAATGATTCAATGTTAACTCACCAAAGTACAAACTCGACAAGTTCAAACTATACTATATACAAACTAGACATTACCAATAGTTAACAAATGGGTAATTATGTCAAAGCAAGGTCAAAGGAACAAAAATACATAAATGTTTTGACATATTTTGACACCAAATTTATAATTTTCAATTCAAAATTCACAGATTTCTAAATAATAGATGATATACACTGCTTCAATGTATGCTAATGGTAAGTACCCTACCTACTTTACCAAGTGGTCAAGAAATTTTTTGACATATTCGAAATTGACCAAACGAACCGATGATCTAGATCGAATATTTAACTATTTGGTTAGTAAACCATTATAGGTAGGTAGAACAATACTGGATTGGAAATAGTACCTAGTAGTTGGTATAATGATATTGTTTTTAAGAAAATGCCTGCTATTTCTACGAGTATCCCTTATGTATGTCTTATGTTATAGAGTACCCTACTTATGCCTGGTTGGCAGTTAAATGAGTAAAAGTGAGACCAGACCCATTATAAGTATTGAATTACATTTTTCTCTATCCTACTACTACAGAGTACCTACTACTGGGCCTTAAAAATTTTCCAGCACAATATTTCACTCAAGTTGGGGAGACATGGATTAACAAATATTAACACCATAACCATACACCACAGCCTTATTCTTATTATTCGAAAAAATCTGAAAATCTTAACTAGATTTACCAAAAACAACTGGCCAACTTCTCATTTTTCTTCTATTATTCCATTTCCTGCATCTACTACTAGAACTATTACTACTATATAGTAAAGTAAAACCAACTGGAAATTTTTTTACCAACATCGAAAATCAAATTACTTATACATACTTAAACATGGGTACTTTTTCTATTTCTATTGGGTCTAATATTTTATGTACCTACATCAAAAAAAAAGATAAATGATAAATGAATAATGTCCATGGACAATAATTAGGTGCTAATTCTTACCCAGGGTAAATATTTACTTAACCAATTCAACATCTCTTTATGAAAAGCTTCAGATTTCAGGATTTTTTTTATAAAATTTCTTCTCATGAATTTGATACTGCTGTAAACTGTAGGTACTGCCAGTGAAATTCGATTTTGTTGTGGTTTCTTTATTCAACAAGTTCATTCTTAAAAAACTTCCATGATTAAAGGATAAGATTTATTTAAAAAATTGAAAAAAAGGCTCAAATTGAAGCCAATTTCTGCCTTTGAATTCATTCACAAGTCTTCAAGTTCTTTGAAAATGTACCTAGAATATATTAAGAGATTACTTTTAAATATATCCAGTATACCAGGTATAATTATTACCAGTATTTTAAATATGTAGCCATCATTATACGTCAGTGTTGAAACATATGGTCATAAAAAAGAGTTTTTTTTCCTTAAATGTATATTGTGGTTTGAAAGTTTGAACCCTCTCATTACTATCAGTTATCGGTTTACTGAAACCTGGTACACTTTTTTCAATATTTGAAACTCAAATCTTAAATGAAATCATTTTCAATTTCCAATTGCTCTCTCAAGAAATGCCGAAATTTCAAAAACCAAGAATTTAAACTGATTTCAATTCAGTTTTTTTACATATAAGGAAATAGATTTCAACTAGTTTACTGATACTATAAAATGTACAAAATTTAGATCCAAGTCATTAGAAAAAGGTGTGACAAAAACCAAACTTTCACACGATTTTGGAATTACTTATAAACATGAGCATGGTTTCATAATGAAACTTTCATTAAATTAAATTACTAATTTTGAAAAAACCATGCGGTTTAATCCCTATACTACAGATACTTTAGGTCTTGTAGTATTAGACACTGATAGTATTTCACTATAAAAAGTATCTCGGTTTGCAAAATTAATAGTTTTTTCATGGTTTATCCAAACATTTGGTTGCATCCGTATATCAGATTGTATTGTATCTTTTCTAAATAGTAAAAAACCCTAAAATTTTGAATATAAACAAGTCTAAAAAACCAAATGAAACTCATCAGAAAACCTATATTGATAGTAGCTACTATGTATATTGTAATCTGCATACAAATTATTCTCAAAAAAGTCTGTTGTTCTGACTGAACATTTAAGTTTTAAGCTCAAATGGAAATAAAATTACATTATAGGGATAGTATACTCATAGTATGTATATATTGGAAATTTTATGCTTGAAAAATACCAAGATCATAAAATTCTACCCATTTTTACATTTTTCCAAAGTTTGGGTTACTTTTTTTTACGATTGAACACCCCTTGACTTTGACTTCAAGACTTCAAGACTTCAAATGTCACAAAACCATAAAGTAGAAAATGCAAAATACAAAATGTATTCATATCAAGTACCACCTACAATAGTAAAGTAGGTACTACATAAAATTCGTGGTTTTTAGATTTCTGAAGATTTTGCACAATTCGTGACACAAAAGCAAGTCTCAAATTTGTTTTCCAAGTAATGGTTCAACTCCAAGGGCTATTAAAAACCTATAAAATTAGGCTTCTGTATTTTACCCAAAATTTTTCAGTAGCCCTTATAAGGGCTACTGAAAGGTTTTATAAAACCTTTCAGTTATGAATATTAGTAGAGTAAATAAAATTAGTACCCTACCTAAATTGTTTTTTGCAAAAAAGTCATAAATAATTTGTGGCATATCCTCAATAATAAACTTTATGGACAAAACACTAATTTGTAGGATAATATGACATGTCATAAAATATTTATTTACATAGATTTAATTAATATTCTGTACTTTTCGAGTATATTTTTATGCATTTATCATTGTACATATTTCAAGTACCTACCTAATCTGTAAGGTAATAGAATCTCTCGAGTTAGAATTTTATTTCAAATATTTATATTCTCAGCCCAACCCTGACAATTTGTCAAATTAATGACTCGTTTGTTATACTTGTAGTAATACGTAGTACCCTACCTTATATAAGAGACTTTATTTTATCAGCACAGGCATCAAGTCGAGAGTTTTATATTTCACCTCAGCTCAGGCAGTCTTGAATCTATCAAGTTTATATTACAATTTTTTATCTGGTATGTACCAAGATACCTTATACTATTAGTATTAGTATAAGGGTACTTAAATAAATATGTAAGTACCATCCCTAAAGGTGTTAGTAAAACCTGTAATTTAAAAGGGCTGAAGGTCCCTAATTAGAGAACCCTTAATTGAATAAATAGTCAAAATATTGCCCAAAGGCCCATTTCTGATCCTCCCTATAATCTCATCTGTTAAGTTCTCAAGTCTTCATTTAAAAAGTTGATCAGTAGATCCCTTAAGTGTGTCTTTTTAAGACTTGTGTGAAGGTAATAAAAATAATCTAAATCTAAACTAAAGGTTTCAAATTCTTTCAATTTCAATGTCTACTGTAATTCTCTAATCTTAAGTCTGCTATTCTCTAAACATTTAATTGGGATATTAAGATTAATTAATTGACTTTTTAAAGATTGGAATACTTTCAAACAATGATACTTGCAGTTTAAAAAACAGTAAGTCGTATACCACTACATAGCACATTTAGGCAAGTCATTTATACTACAATTATATAGGTACGAGTACTTACGATTAGGTAGATAAAATTGTCTATAATGGAAATCTTTTGACTTGACCTTACAATTTAAGGATTTTAAAAATATTTGACTGCACTAGTATAAGATAAGATTCAATAAGAAATTCAAAATATCAAAATTTTTGGAACAGTTAATACGAGAAACCCTCGTACTAGTAGGTTAGGTATGTACCTTTGTATCACAAAAAAAAATCTGTTAAAATGATATTCCAGAAATGAACCTTTATGTTTCGTTCAATTTTTGCAAAATTACAAAAATAATACAGGTATATTTTAAGTCAAAATTCTTCGAAAAATCCTAAGGTCCCTTTTCCTATTGTTAATTAAAATATGTAGTGTATTTTGTATTGTTGAAAAACATTTAAGTCAAATTAGTCGAGTCAAATGTACATTTCTACCTTTTATTTGTTTAGTTTTGCTTTGACTTTCGACTGTTATCTTTATCTTTATGTTTTTTTCTACTCTCTCGTGTAACAATTTGAAAAGTCAAGAAAGAAACCCTTTAAAAATATCCAAGTACCAACTATACTGTACTTGCAATCTACAAGAAAGAATAGAAAAAAGTGTAAATGTCAGAAGGTGAATTATTTCAGTTCTTCAGTAATTCTGGTGTATGTATTGTATAAGGGCCCGTAGGGCTATAAAGTATAGGGACACAGGTGAATTTTGATCTCCAACTCTGCAGGATACTGCAGGGAAATGTTTTTTTTTTCGAAATAAAATAATCTGACCCTTAGACTTTTTTCGAGAAACTTGATTCTCTGATTTACACTACTTACTTGCTCAGCAGACTTATACGGATATTTTTAAGAGTTCGAGTCTCTTAAAATCTAACCTGGGTTGCTTGCTTGTAAAAAAGTAGAGAAAAGACATCCCCCATTGTTTGACAAGAACTAGACGGATGCTGTCACCCTGCCTTAAAATTCTCGTACATATAATAAATTCTATTTCAAGTTTAAGATTCTATTCTCTATTAAAGTATATAAATAACTAAAAATATATAGGTTCTCCAGCAATTAAACTAACTCTTGAAAATCAGAGAAATAATTATTGTCCTTTAATTTTCTCTTAAATTCTGCATTACTCGTATACTTGGGTCAAATTTTGTATTCATTTTATATGAGGTTATATAAAATTTTATATAAAATCTGGCTCAAAATATCAAAGTTTTCAAAAAAACATTTTGATAAATTTATTAATCGATTGAAAAAAATTGAAAAATTTTAGGGTCAATTTTCTAAAAAGTTGACAATCTGTGATCCTCATATTTGAAAGTATTTAAATTTTTCAAGTTTTTTTTTCGAAAAATCCATAATAATTCAAGATTTTGAAATTTTTTGCAAAGTTCTTAAAAATGAATAAATTGTTCTTTTTGAAAAAATCTACACTAGAGTTCAAAGTAATATACTGTTATCTGTAAATGTGCTAGTACTCGTAGATTGATAAACAAAAGTTTAATTTTTTCAATTATTAAGACTTAATACGAGCTTTATTATGTTTAGAATTTACTCTTTAGTATTATCAGTAGGTATATTTCTCAAATATTGCTGTTTTATTATTGTGGAATGTAAATATTGTCCAGCTCCCAGTGAGCCAGCAGTACATTAATTTTAACTTGGAGTCATTTGAGTCTTGGTTTGGTCGGCTTCAAGGGTGTAGTGTATTATAAAAATAAAATGCTAAAAAACTAAGCGTTTACTTTGACGATTTTATCTCTTGTAAATTCCGAAACAGCTTGATCATCAATATTTCCATGTAGTATTGTAGTACTAGATACTAGTGCTTGTATCTTGTCCCTTGTATGTTGAACAAAATAAGTCTATCTGAATTTCGAGACATGAATTTCTAATCGTAATCACTTGACTTTCATTTATGCACACATGGTTTTATTATTATTGTAATATCGGCTTGCATCCACATGTACCTATAGTAGGTACTTGAGTATTTTCTCAGTCTGACCAAATAAGTAAGTTTAATTCTCTCAATTTGGTTCTGGTTACAGGGGGTTTCATAAGTAAGAAAAGGTAAAGTCATAAGATTAAACTGAATTTAAAGGGATTGTCAAATGCATCTCCAGGAACAATTATTTTTATTCACATTTCTTATTTCTACAAGTACCTATGTGCCTATGCTTGTATAAGTAAGTACTTCTAGATTGTATAAACAAGTTTTTTTAGGATTAACATTCATGTCTTTGAATCTAAAATCTAACAAGGGCTTACACAGAGCGAGTGCAAGTGTACAATCTCAAGGTATTAAATTCATTAAATTAAGGGTTGAAAAAAATGATCAAGCTTGTCAAATTCACATGGTATAACTACTAATAGTACATTAATATAAGTACTTGATTAAATATTTGTAAATGATTAGAGTTCAGAGGTTTTATGAGGTGAGAAAAATCGAATAATTGATTATATACATACTCGTACTCGTACATAGGCATAATAAGAAGTACTAGTAGTAAGTGCTGGTAGTATAAGGGGTAAAAAATTGCTCAAAGTTGAATTCGATGTAATTTTAATAATCTTAAACTCATTTTTTTTTTAACTTTACAGACAAGATTTTGGGACTGTTTGAATGAAACTTTGACAGGTGAGAGTGTACTTAAGATTTTTATTTTTCTTAAATAGGTATTGTTACACCAGAACAGTGTTACACTTAAGGGTCCCCTCAATTTTTCTCCTCAAAAAAAATTATATAACAATTGAGCTTTTAAAGTGCTCAAATTTAGAAGGAAAAAACCAACAGAGCAGTTAGAAATTTATGGCAGAGCACAAGAAAAGGGTTCATTTAATTGTTCTTGCATCTAACATTATTTACCTACTAAGCTAGATAGTTCGCCCATTTATAAGAATATTTTAAGCAATCTTCTTAACAAATCGGTAAAAATTTCTATGATTCAAAAATTTGGTTTTTTTTACAAACTGTGATAGTCGAAGATGTACCTAACTATTCAATTTGTAAAATATAATTCTTTTAGTTAATTATTTATGAGTGGCATTTGAGTTTTGAATATTAAAATTTAAAAAAAATCCTTTATAGCTTAGCTAAGACTATCAGTAGTAGGGCAAATTTTCTTTAAAATATCTCGAAATTTTTGGTAAATTTTGATAAATTTTCTTTACCAATTTAAACCAAATTTCAAGCTAAATATCTGTAAACTAAAGATAAAAAATAAACATGACCCCTTTTTAAACTACATACACGCTGTATGAATAGGTAGATAACAAGGGTTCTTATAAAAATACACCTGAAAATGCATCATGATCATGACAGAGCTAAAATATTTTAAGAAAGTACTTAACTAAGGTACCTACTTGATTTTACTTGCATTGACTTTCTTAAACTTTTTGAGAATCACACTTGAGTACAGTTCATGATTTTTACATTATCATCATACTTATTCATACCCTACTATATAGAACTTAAATACAGTAAAAATCTAGTATGGTTTAGATAAGTAGCTAAATGTTTAAGTCCCTTAAAATCAATCTTTTTGAGCCTGAGTTTGTAAAAAAGTAACTTGAAACTATTGTTGACTTTCATACTACTGTAGGTACTTACTAAAGTCCTCAAAATGCTTATAAGATTTGTCAGTATAGTAGATGTTTAAGTAGATACTCTGTATTGTATTTAAAATTGAAATTGAAAAGTAAATCATATTTTGAGAATAATTTCGAGTTTCTGTTTTTGTAATGGTTCATTTATTTTGTTGTGGGTAGTATGAAGTCTGAAGGGTTAAGTAAAATCAAATGCCCGATCATGTGGACTTTTTTCCTAAATATTAGATCCTTAGCTACAAACCATAGTGTTTTAACAAGCAAGTAATATTTTATTTTGTTTCCTGCTTCCCTTTCTACTTGTACTCGTGAGTTGAAAAAAATTTGAGTTTTAGCTTATATATTCTTGTAGTAAAAATACTGGTACGAGTATGAGTATTGATATTTGAGGAAGTTGAACATTACAACTTGGAGCTTGTACAAATAGAAAAAAATGAAAAAATGTGACTTTTAAAGGGGTAATCGATTGATTTATGACCTTATCCTGAGACAGCACCACTGCACTGCTGCATCTACCTATATTCCTATAAGCCACTTTATCATTAAATTTAAGATTTAAAATCTAAAACTTAAACTTGAAATGATTATTGACAAAATATCGAAAATTTTTGAACTGAATCTGCCATAGGGTAAGGATTCGGTATTAATTTTCGACTTTTTTGAAGGGTTCTCAAATATCAGAAATTCCAAATGAATACACATTTGGATTAAACCTACATTTGTTTATAGTAGTATCTGTAATCAGTATAAGCAAAAAACAAAAATATCCTTTTACCTGGTAGCATTTCTGTAATTCTCAACTTCAATTTTCGATCAGTGTTAGAATCAAGTTGTTCAACTGATCCAAAGAAAAAAATTTCTCATTTTTAACAAGTTGCCTGAATGCATGCATGTATTAATTCCAGTATATACTAGGTAGAGATTCTACTTGAGCTATCAATTATTTCAGAGTTGCATCTTGGACTTTTGATCAGATAAATAATTTTTTATATACCCTTACTAATGTCTAAACATAAATAAAAGTACGTGAGAATACTTAAACTAAATGTCCAGAATCCTACAGGACTAACTATTTAGACAAGTACCTACGAAGTAGGTAAAACTGAGTTTTTATAGTATTACGACTACATTTACAATTTAAGGGACAAATTCTAGAAAGAACATGCAAACTTGCTACACAAACTTAATTTAATATAAAATCTTGAAACCTGTATTACCTATATAAAGCAAGTTTTAAGTTTAAGATTTCAAGATTTTTAAGTACCCTACCTACTATTCTGTATACACTACGGATTAAATAGGACTCTATTGAAGATGTATTTATATCGCTCTGCCTTTTTGATTCCATTTTGACACTAACTAATCTGATATATGATTGACATTTTGAGTTTCGAAATGAAAAATTGTAAATGGATTCTCAATTCTCAATACATATAGGTTGGGTACTTATCTATTTAAGACTCGTAATATTATTGCTTTACAATCAGAGTATCTGATACCTATGTATTTATAAGTAGTACCTATAGGTATGTCATTTCCCTTTTTAGGATTACAATAGTGTGAAAAAGTTTCAAAAGATTAGCCAGGCCAGGTAAAAAAAAGCAAAAGTTATTAACGGGTACAAAATATTAATCTGACCTGATCAAACGTACCTTATAAAGGGATATTTTTCTGAGATTGACGATAGGGAAAAGTCATATCTACTTATTTGGAATCACAAAGAGATTCAACATTTTAAAAAAAAGTCTTAAAAAGCTTAGTTTTTTAAGTTAAAAAAAAGCTTAGGTCTCAGAATCAATGTGACATTTGCAGATTATAAAATGTAGTATCTACAGATTACAGAGTAGTCGACAGTAGAATAGAATAGAGTATACAGATTTAATTTCTCAAATATTACCCTACATATTACTTATATAATTCACAAGTAGGTGAATTTGAATCTAATTAAAATTCATGTCTTTTTTCTCATTTTCCAGGACTTTACGAAGGATCAAATTGGGAAGGTAATTGATTATTAAGTTAGGGTATTTTAAAAAATATTCGCTGACTTTTTGAATTTTGTAGGTCGATTTTGTTGTCCAATTGCTTTAACTCGAATTTGTCAGATATCTTGTCTGACCGGATCTCGAATAAGTGATTTGAATGGCTGCAGGCGAAGCGATGAAAGTGCCCTTTATCAATGTTTTGAAAGAATTGAGGTAAGTCAAAAAAAATCGTAAATTTTCATTGAAATTCCCTTAAATTAAAGGATATTTTAAAACACAGCTGAATTTGAGTTCAGATTCAAAATTTTACAAAATTTTAAACTTGTGGAAATTTTTTTTGAGTAAAGTGTTCTCTTGCTTGGTATTAGTATTCAATTAATTTGTAAATTCTTGATAAAATTATTTGAATTTTATGCTTGCCTTAAGTTATTTAATTAAGTAACCCTTAAGTACAGGGCTATGCATTTATTTGTACTGGAAAAAAAAATTAATTATTCTGTCCACGCTTCACCCAATCATTCTTTTCCAGCTTTCATTTCTCACATGGAGGTCTAACACCTAAAGTGCCCTACTATGTACTATAAAACAAAGCTCAAGACTGAATATTGTTTATTAAAATATTTGCTTAGTTTTGTATGTGCAAGTATGTTTGCTTTAAATTATAATTTTTAATCTTTTTTTACTGCATTCTACTCGTACAAGTACTAGTGTGCTTTAAGATAATTTATGATATGTACACAAATACCATTTTCTGCTCGTAAATAACTTTTTTTACGATTGAGACTGAAGGATTGAGAATATAGAGTTGATTTTAATTTTTTTCTATTATTTATAGGATAATGTGAAATGCTGTTCAAGGACTGAGAGGTCAGAGTGTACTTCAGCTTGTTTGGCATATTTGCAAGAATCTTCACCAGGGGTTGTGCAAAATAGACGTCAAGGGATTCGAAAGAGATTCAACTCTCACTGTGAAAAGGATAGTGCTGTTCTGGCCTGTGTTTCAAATAAAACTCATTCAAGTCCTGTTCATAATGCTGAGAGAAGTAAGTAATTAAAATGATGGCTTAATTAGCAGACTAAAGTCTAAAATTTGTTTTAGATATTTAGATCTACCTAGTTGTAAAGTAAGAGAGTTGAAACTTTCCAATAATCTGGTAAAATAGACTTAAAATTAAAAAAAATTGTCAAAAAGGTCAATATCTGTAGTTTGGATTTTTTATCAACAACCATAAAATTTGCTATTTCATGTCTGAATAAACCTGTCATTTAATCGATTTGTTTACAAAATTTTGCAAAATTTTGGGCTAAAATTGTCCAAGTAGGTATAGGATTGAAGTAAATATCCTACTAAAATATCTAATATTTTTCTTTTCAGTGAATTTGATAGAATGGAATTTTGTCAAATTTTTTTTAGATAAGTACCCTACTAAATTCTTTTCAAAATTTTGAATAGATGATCAGACGTTTAAACTAGTACTTGTATGGAGTCAGTTAAGTAGGTAATTATTATGTAGTAGAATGGGGCTGAACTTTCGACAGTCAGGAAAAAAATAATTAAGTAATCAGAGCCCCTAAACATGTGCTTATTAGACAAAGAGGTTTCCATATACAGAATTACAAAGAAAACAATGGAAATTCAAAATATCAGTAGCTATTTTAAGATTCCAAATCTGTACTTTATAACTTGTACAATGGAGGTAGTACACTACAAAAAGTGTATAAAAAATCCAAGTTATTGATGACTATTTGTATTTTGTCTGTTTGAGCTTCTCTTATCCTTTATTTAAAAAGTCATAACAAAAATAGAAACCACAATATCCACAATCTATATTGGGTGGCCAATAGTATTTATTTTCCGCACCTTAAATATCTAGTCAAAAAAGAAGAGTCAAGTGTGAAATATTTTATTTACATTTATCTCGAGAAAATAATTTAGAAAACAATGGTTTACACAACTTTTTAATACTTTTTATCTTTTATAGACTTGCCTTGCTGTTCCCGTGGAAGAAATCCGGAATGTCAAGAGGGGTGTCGAAGGGCCCTCAAAAGTGGCACTTCAGATCGAGCAATTATGGACTTACTTGTGGAAAAAAATTGTGGACAGCCAAGACCAGATGTAAGAAATTGAGAAAATATTCTAAAAACTTTGTACTAGGCACAATCTGTCAATTATATTTCAAAAAAGAGTTGACTAATATGTCAAAAATTACTTACTCGTACAATGTGTCTCATAAATAGCTCAACATTTTAAAAAACCATTAAATTCCAAATAACTTATAGAGTACAATATGTAACCAATTCAAATTTTTTTACGATTTTTGAAAGATCTCATCGAAATTCATAAATTTGTTTCGATTATGATTTAACTTTTCGAGTCAAAATTTCATGATTCCAAAAGTTCAAATGTTCAAAAAATTGAATCCATATTGAAAATTTTTTTGTTCGCTACTTATGAGACAAACTGCATTAGAAACGTAAGAAAATATTTGACAACCTCATTAACATTCAAAAATCATAATTTTTCAAGTTCAAAGCTCATAATATTAATGAAGTACTTACATAATGTATTTAAGCAGATGTTCAATACCCTACTTTTTTTGTATTTTTTCCAGGATAAATTATGGCAGTGTTTTCTTCAAAACGCAGAACCTCGTGGAACTGATCTTCCATCAAGAATTGATAAGCTCGGTATGGATACCGCTAAGCTACATTGCTGTCATAGGTAGGATTTCGGATAAAAAATAATTTATCGAAAGTGCTTTTAAAACAATTGGGTATATTACTACTAATAATATCCCTTTATCTTTAGCGTATTTATAGAAATCTTTTTGGTTATTCTGCGGTATCCCTTTGTGTGTAAAAATGTTTGGAAATTCTTTAAGTGTTCGATTGCTTACACTTTTTCAAAAAAGTCAATAAGTGAAAGCTCACATATGCTCCAAATAAGTAGAAACAAAAAAGGATTTTACACACAGTGAGTGTTTTACACTTGGGGAATTTTGATTTAACACATAGTTTTACTTTTAGAGTCAAAAAAAATTCATTTAGAGATACTATTGTATAAGTATAGCTTAGAAAGGCTGAAATTTTTAAAGTAGAAATTTTTAGAAAAAACAGCATGGAACATTCCATATCCTAATGGATTTCTACTGATATTCTGGTTGGTATTTTACTTATATGTAGGTTTCATTTCACAACCCATACAAAACAAACTAAAAGAGTAGATATCTCATATTTCGATAATGGTTTTAGCCTTGTACTTACCATACTATCTGTATGAATTTGAAAAAATCTTGAATTCTGATTTTTAACTGTTTTACAGGGCAAATAGTCCAACATGCAGAAAATTATGCCATAAAACATATACAAGAGAATGGACTGGATCTTGGGCTGATTTAGATCGTAAGAAACAAGAAATATATGATTTTTTTGAAAATATTGATTTCGAAATTTTTCAGGAATTTGTCTGTCATCACCGACTGAACCTGCTCTCAGATCCTGTGTTGATGAAGGTATTTTTAAAGTAGGGGTAGATTAAGGATAGTTCGGAAACGTTTTTTGAAATTTGGACTAGGATATAATACTATGAATGGTATATCTAACCTCTAGATTCTAGATGTGGATATACCTACGTTAAAATTGGTAAAAATAAAAACCAGCTTATAACAAGGTATCCAAACAAAAACATTTCCAAACTGTCCCGAATCTACTCATATGTTGTGATAGAACAATAAAAGACTAGCAATTTGATTTTTGATTTTTTAGTCGAAGAACCCTGTGAATTGGGTTGTGAAGGGCTTAGTTTCTGTTCAACTTTTAATAACCGACCCTCAGAACTTTTCCGTCGATGTAATCCAGTGGCTGATAATGCAGCAAAAGAACAATACCAACAATGGCTCTCACTTGGCTACATTCCTTTATCAGAATCGATGAAATTACCTCTAAAAGATTTATCAAAATGTGCTTCAGAGAAATGGAAAACTGCATCATGTGCCCTACAATTAAAACCTTGCCATCCGAAAACACATGCTTCCCAAATATGCCGATCTGACTGTATTTCCTTGCTAAACGAGTGTGTTGATTTTGACGACAGATTTCTCCATGGTGGCTATGATGTCTCATCTATTTGTGAGTTACTCTCACCCCCACCTGGATCAGCTTGTATTTCAATTTCATCGTATATTCCTCATAAAACTACAGAATTAATTCCAAAATTCAGTCATAAACAAGAGGTAAGATCAACTTGCAATGCGATTTTAAAACAATATTTCTAATGATTTTGAATTTTTATAGATTTCAAGACCTTGTAAAAGTCGACCGTGTAATAATTCTGAAATCTGTCAAGTCAATCGAAATTGTCCATCAGGAAATTGTCCTTCCCCATTCACTTGTACGAGGGGCTGCTCACTGGGCGAGGTTTCTAAAATAATTGTCCAGCCTGAGACTTGGCTAAGAGTACCTTCACATAATTATGGTACCTAAATTTACCTACTGCACTTTTATGCTTGAAAATACTGATAGATTTGAAGTAGGTACTTATTCAATTTTTTATTTTTAATCTGTAGGCTGTCAGAGATTATGCAAATGCAATGGAGAAGGTCGGATGGAAAATTGTGGACCACAAATCTGTGAGGCACCCTCGCCATGTTGGCTTGGTCGAACTCATATTGAACATTCATCTCATTTTTGGCTTGATTGTAACCTTTGTTCTTGTCGATCTGGAGAATTGATATGCAGTAAGTAAAGTAGAATATAATGTATATGATATGCAGTAAACTAGAGTTAGAATTTAATTTAATTTATATAAACTTTATTGCAGGCAAAAGACAATGTACCCAAACAATTGAGAGTTCAAATTTTCTATTCGGAACTTCAAAATCAACTGAATTATCTTTACCTTGCAAATGTCCACCAGTTCGATCGCCAGTCTGTGGTTTGTACCAATTTAAAATCAAATTTTTGAGAACCATCCATATCTGATAACTTGATATTTTTTATAGGTTCAAACGGAAAAACTTATCACTCATCTTGCTTAGCAAAGTAAATATATTTTTAAAGCTAATACATATTATGAAAGTTATGCTAATCCATAAAATTTTTTGCCTTTTTCTAGATGTGGTGGATTAACAGATGCAGATATAACTGTTGGCGAGTGTACTGCTATTGATCCTTGTGATGGAGTTACTTGTGATCCTGGAAAAAGATGCATAAGGACAAGAAAAGTTTGTCTTATACCAATGTCAAGAAAATGTCAACAATACACATGTGGTTAGTACTCATAAAAAAATTTCTGAAAAAAATTAATTTTCCATTTTACGAATAGTTCCAGTAAAATGTGACAATGACAAGACCTTTAAACCCGTATGTGATACAAGCTTAAGGCAACACAGGAACCTTTGTCAATTATCAGCCGATGGGGCAATGCTGTCACATAAGGGGCCTTGTCTTCGGTCTGGAAGTTGTTCAACTTCTGGACCAGTATGTGGAATTAATGGTAAGTTATTTTATAAATCTTTGTCATTATTAGATGCAAAAACCATTTTCAAAAAGTTGTTCAAGCTTGAAAAACTAGAAACTTTTTTTTAGGTGAAACCTATCTATCTGAATGTGGAGCTGAGGCTGAAGGAATTGCCGTAGACTATAAGGGTGTTTGCCGTTATATCGGAACTGGTGATGGATCAAGTTTGAAACCAACTTGTTCTCGTGTCAAATGTCCAGAACTGCCTCCAAATTGTATCGGAGTTACACCTGCTGGATCATGCTGTCCATTATGTGGTGGAGTTCTACGAGTTCTGTTTAGTCCTATTCAAGTTCTAAGGATAGCTGATACAACAGATAGTCAATTAATCACAGTTGAGGATATTCGAGAGAGATTAAGTACCCTGGTACAAACAGCACAGTGTCGAACCGGGGTTTATTTAGGTCTTGGAACTGAGCTTATTGTCATCGTACGCCCAATTAAATCATCTAGCTTGTCTAATAATAATGACATTTCAAGTCCACCTTGGACCAAAGTTCAAATTCAAGCTTGCATTTCAGAGACTGAAAGATTAGCTACTTTAATCACTCAGCAAAATCCGATTGTTCAAGTAAGTTCGAATCATATTTAAAATTTATTTTCTGGAAAATTCTGGGTCGTTCATTTTAAATTTTTTATAGGTTGATGCCTCACTTTCGGTGTTGGTAGCAGCTTCAACAAATCATTATCAAAACGGTGCTTCATCCCTATTAAGTCGGAGCAATTTAAGTTTATACATAATTGGATTCATTTTCATTGGAAAAATATTATTAAATTCAAATAGTCGCCTATAAAATTCTATAAGGAATTACATAATATGAGCTTTATATATTCAAATTAGTTAAATTTTAACCTGTGACTGTGACGCATTTATTTATAACTATAACTAAACTTATTTTTACATTCCTATACTTTATTATATAAAAAATTGGCAAAGATATTACTCACTTCAAAATTTTCTACGATTTAGATTGTTATTAGGTAGCTTTTTAAGCTTGTTATTTTCTTAAAAATACATACCTACTCGTAGGTATAAAACTGTGATATTATAAAAATATTTTTTACTAGCTAGCTTATCATAAGCCTAAAATGTTTCTCTAAAAATTAATTTAATTACCAAAGTACGAGTCTGATAAAACTAGGCTAGGAATGTTAGAAGAGTCTTTTTGACTCTTTTAGAAAAATTATTTAATTTTAGTCATATTTTGTAAATAATTTTTGTAATTTTTTAAACTAACTATATACCCTACAAGTACTACAAAATACTTAAAAATGTTGAATTCATGTGCCAAAATAATGTAAATTTTTGAAAAAAAATTTGTAAATGATAATTGTATATAAATAAAGAATAATTTCAGATTTTATTTATTATACCTTATATGAATAACAATACCCTACTACTCGTATCTACTCATAAGTTTTTTCAAAAAAAGAAAGTAGGTAGATAGATACTATCCGTAAATGTAGTGCTTATTATTAACTTAACTTTACCAATACCTATACTATAAAAAGTAATCTAGAAAAAGGGTCTTGAAAATTATCGACTGACCATTTCAATTCCAGTAAATAATATACAATTGACAGTTACAGATAATTAAGTGATATACCTAAACCTAACAATAAGTATAGGTCGATTTCTTCCAAAATGTTTATGAGATAAGACAAGATTAAAAAGTCTTGGATAAATCATAACTACAATTTACATTCCTGCCTAAAAGTTATCTAGTAGAGTACTTTATACTGATACTGATATATGTAAGGCCTTAGGTACTTTACTTGGTAGGGTACTTAGGTACTTAATATATATGCCACCTTAACCTTTAAACATTCGCATGACCCTATCTGTACAAAGGCTTTCAAATAGAGTTTATCTATAATATTTTTTACTAACTATAGGTAACTATTACTTTACCATTATAAATTTAAATGGAGGTTTTACATTCCAAGGTAAATCCAATAACCTTTTAATAACATAATTTCAGTAGTTTATTTTATCTAATATCTTATATAGGTACCTACAATTGTTTAATTTCTTTTATTTAATAAAGTACCCTATATACTTCTAAAGCAAGTAGGACATATTTTGTGAATACATAATGTAATAGTAGAAAGTAACTATCTACATACTAGATAAGTAGGTAATGCTAATATTTCTATTTCTATCGAGTCGAGTAGGTATATTTGAATATATTGATAATGTAAATGAATATACCTAAGTACCTAGGTATAAAATTTGTATTAGCAGGTACCTACTGTATATTCAAATGCAACCGACGCATATAACTCAAATTTTCTCTTTCTCCAATAAATACAGATAAATAAACCAATTTTAGTTATTTAGTTGAGAATTATTAATTTTGAATTCAATTATTCAAGTTTCAAAATAATTGCAAACTAAATGTTATTTAATACCTAATGACTAATGATGGAAGAACTTTGTATTTTGTGCATTACTTGCAATAAGACTTTTCCTGATCGTGTAACATTTCGAGAGCATAAAAGAAATGAGCATCCTGAATTTATTCTTCCAGATTTGTAAGTTGATTTTGATTTATATACTTTGATATTACCTACTCCTACCCTTTACTTACTAAATTTCTTTTGGCACTATCAGCTAGAGCTTTTTATAATTTTTACTTTATGCGTTTATATAATATTTATATTTATAGAGATGCAGAAAGAGAGGTCAATCAAGATCCATTTTTAAGACTAATTGAAACTGGAGGTCGTTTGACTACAGTTAAAAAAGTTAAAGCTGAAGTACCAGCTATTCCTACTATTATTGAAAATGGAGATCGTCTAACTGCAGTTACTAAAGTTCCAACTACTAAAGTTGAAGCTCAAGTTCCAACTACTATATGTACTACGAGTACTGTAAGTACTATAAAATCACCAACAACTCCATTTTCCTTCGCAGATTTGTCGTCACTTTTGCTAACACCACGAAGAGATGAATCACCCTGTCCACAATTAATAAGCCCAATGATGAGTCCGACTGATTATTATGAGAGCAAATACTCACCAATGTCAAGTTTCCACGATGATGAGGATATTGAACTTTTATTAGACAATTTAGTACAGGAGAAAGTGGAGAAAGTAGACGAAAATCAAGTCGAAAATCAAGAAAATGACCAAAATGAGAATGAAATAGAAAATATTGGTTTCAATTTTGATCGAGAAATTGATAATTTTCTTAAAACTATTATAGATCCTGAAGAATATTATTCTCAACCTACTCAACCTATACCTGCTGAAATACAGATGGTCAACATTAACAATGAAGAAAGTATGGATGTTCAGATAGTGTATGACATTTCAAGCTCTTTTGAAGAAATTCAATCCACAAGTAATAGTTCAAACACGAATTCTACAAATTTATACTCAACTAATTCGAATTCAAATTCATCAGCATCTACTTCTACATCAGCTAATGATAAAATAAGCTCATTTCTAAGAATGTCCAGAGAGAATCAAACCAAAACTCCTCAAGTCAACGATCAACATCAAAATCCTTTTAGAAAGAGACGACCTTATAGAAAAAGAAATGGTAAAAATGAGTTCAAATGCGAAGTTTGTGACAAGAAACTTCAGAATAATATTTTACTTGAAGAACATACTAGACTTCATACAGGTGATTTTTTTAAAATTATGCTCAGGTAGTACCATACAAACAAGGAAGTATACTTCCTCGTATTGTAGTGCCTAACAGCTGGGGGCTGTGAATAATCTCAATATTTTATCATTTTATTTTTATTTAGGAGAAAAGCCATTTACTTGTGAGACCTGCAATAAAAAATTTCGCCGAGAAGGGGGATACAAAAATCATCTTTTGGTCCATACCGATGATAAACCTTATCACTGTAGAATTTGTGATAAAGCTTTTAAATGGAAAGAGGTTAATTTCTAACTATAGATATTCTAATAAGTACTTGATAATACTTGATATTATGTAAACTCAAAATTGATCTGTATTTTAGAATGTAGCGTCTCATGAAAGAGTCCATACAAATAATGACAAAATGTTCAAATGTTCATTTTCCTTTTGTAAGAAGGGATTCACTTCTTCAAAAAACTTGGAAAGTCATGTCAGGTAAAATTAAATATTTCTAAAAAATATAATATTCCTATTCTTACCTATTTAAAAATATTAAATAGAGATAGATATGTAAACTAACTTAACTAAATAGAAACTAGAATGTAATTTATGTAATCCTGCTTCATTTCACAGAATCCATACTGGAGAAAAGCCCTACAATTGTTCAGATTGCAAAAAAGGATTTGCTCAAGTATCAAACTACAAATCTCACATGAAATTAAAATCAGATAAAACCATAATTGTATGTAACAAATGCGATCAAATTTTAAGAAGTAAATCTTGTCAAAGAGCTCATGAAAAAACTCACTTTTGAATGATCCTCGTACAGTGATTCCTATTACATATAAACCAGAAGTAAATATGATTATAGTTAATCCTAATCTTAAGTTAAATAGTTAAATTCATTTTTAATAAATTTGAATCCTACATATTAATATTATTCTATTTTTGCTTAGATTGTCAAGAATCTAATTTTGTATTTAGTACCTACCTACTTCTACTTATGTATTTACTGATATAAGTTATAAGTTTAGAATTTTTTTAAAGAGAATTAATAGAAATTTAAGTATTTCAAAATTATTTAGGTAATAACTTGTTTCTCATAAGTTTCTTGTATCAATTTATTAGACACATGTTTTTAAAAAATTCTATACTGCACATGTTTTTTTAAAGAAAAGATTAAAAGTTGATGTTTATATCAACGTTTTAGTATACCTATTATACATATTTTTAACATATTTAAGAATTTTTACTTAATAAAGATGTTTTTGTATAGAAAACAATAATTTATAAATTTAACAAACCGAAAAAGTGCTAATTTTTCTTAAATGTAAACTATTTGTTACCTTTTCCAGAATTTTCTTGTACAGAATAATTTTCGTCATCTTTTAAATACCTAGGAGTCTCAATCTTTAAATTAGGCTTCTTGTCTCGAAATATCCTCCATAAACGAACAAAATCTTCCTGTTGTTTTGCATCCTCAACTAATTTTTTCTTAAACCATTCGGGCATTAAAGGATCTTGAAATCTTTTAGGTATTGGCTTCTGCTTAGCCTTTGCAATTATTCCTGTAAAAATAGTAAAACAAAAATTAATTGAGATCCTTTTAAACATTTTATCATTTTAAAAATGCATGCCAATATCTTACCAGCAACATAAGCTTTAGGATCAAATTTATTAGCAGTTCTTATCTGATAAATTTTGTTATCCAAAAATTCTCTTTCTACACGTAATTTACGCTTCAGCTTGACTTTGGCCCAAACATGTTTCATACGTTTACGAAGTTTTCTTAATTTATGTTTATTCATTTTGATTCTTCTAATTACCACCAGCTTTGCAGCATGTTTCTCAATTATTTGATCTTGTGTTACTGGTGCTTCTTCAATTATATTTAGTTGCTGATTAATTGACAAAGGATCTTCATAACTTCCATGTGGATTTATTGATGGACCTTTTCTTATCAAAGGTATTGGTAAACCAAATGGAATTTTTGAAGAAATCCTTGGATCTGAAATTTCTTTCTGATACCTTGAATTCCCATTTAAATGTTGACTCTTGTTCAGCAGTAAATTCCCATTATAAGCTCCAGTTCCAGGTGAAATAAATGACAAATCTAGGAGACAATGACAATAAACCAAAAATAAGATTTTATAAAGTTATAAAGTCAAGTAAAATTATTCGTAAAATAAAAATGTCTAGCATTATTCATATATAAGTAGGTAATTCAGCAAAAAATCCAAAAATTATGACCTCAATTCTACATTTACTTCATATAATTGAGAAAAAATAAGCCAATAATCAGGTTTTACAGAGCTGAATTAAATGGATATTACGATACAAATGACTAATCTCGAGATTTTCACTCTGTCCTGTTCATTCCAAGTAAATATCGGTATCGGTCAAAATTGAGTTTTTTAATTAATTAGCTGAATACTGAATTCAATGAATAAAAAAAGTTAAAATTAAACATCCTGGATATTTACCTGTAAATCCATTTTTGGTGGAATCATGATTAGAAGATGAGCATTGTCCAATTGACCTAACTGACAGACCATGGACCCTTTGACATAAATAGTTAATTGCCCATTTGTTAATTAAATTAGTTCTTAATTTTAACATTTTTTATAAAAAATTTTTGTTTGATTTTTTTTTGAAGAAATCGAATCGAAATCGAAATTGCCGACTTTAAAAAAGTGCAAGAAGTAACCATTTGAATTTTCTGAAACGCAAAAGGCAAAAGTGCTTACTAAAAAATTTTTAAAAATAAAATAATTTTTTTTGACAATTTTAATTTTAATTGTAATTAAAAATGGCCCATAAAATCCAAAAGACAGTGTATAATTGTGCGTCCAAATGGTTCGCGAGCACATTCTCATTTTCGCCACATTTTAACAACACCAGCAACAATTTACAACAATTGGTTCAAAACCGGACTGTGACAACAATTGCGAAACCCAAAATAATTGAAGAAGAAGGTAATTAGCTATTTAGCTAATTAAATAATAACTTTAACTATCCTTGGTCTTTAGCATTGGAGGGGTTAACCATTACCGTTGATGGAGTTAAAGGACGTCCTATTTACCTTGATGCACAAGCAACAACACCAATGGTACTTTACTTCATAAAATTCATTTTATTTCATTTGGGTACATGTACATGGTCTATTTTCAGGATTCAGCTCTGAAAACTCAAATTTTGGCACATTCTATTCATATTTATTTGTTATGTTGAAAATTTAAGGCCGAAATTTGGTTTTTCAGGACTTATTTGTATAGAGAATCCCTTGTGAAAGTTAGTGTAGAGTAAGGGTACTATTCTTGATTTCAATCACTTTATTTAAAACTTGTATACTACAATGTGAAATTGAATAACCATTTTAATTTTAATTGCTTTTTGTTTTTGATTTTTTAGGATCCAAGAGTTGTTGATGCTATGCTCCCGTATATGACCTCTTTTTATGGAAATCCTCATTCAAGAACACATGCATTTGGTTGGTAAAATAATACTAATATTTCGATCTTTATTACTCGCTGCTAACTTAATTTTTTAACTGGTTACATTTCAGGTTGGGAAAGTGAAACTGCAATGGAGGTTGCAAGAAAGGTTAGATGATAAATATTTCTATTTCTATGTGAGATATTAATATATTTTCTTACTAAAAACATAACTTAATTTTATAATTTTATAGGAAGTTGCTGATATTATTAACGCTGATCCTAAAGAAATAATTTTTACATCTGGTGCTACAGAGGCTAATAACATTGTAAGTGAAAGCAAATAAACTTAAAAGCTAATTAAATGGTAAATGTCAAGATAGGATTTACTCTTGATATTTATTTCTTTACTTAATTGGACATTTTTAGGCAATCAAAGGAGTAGCAAGATTTTATAAATCAAAAAAGAAACATGTTATTACCACTCAAACTGTAAGAATTTTTAAGAAAATTAAAGTTTATCGTTCTTTATATTACAGGTATTTTAATCTAAATGTACTATCTTGTTATTTTTAAGGAACATAAATGTGTACTGGATTCTTGCCGTGCACTCGAAGCCGAAGGATTTAAAGTGACTTATCTACCAGGTAATTGAATCTCGATTTATAAACTTGTTTGACATATTATTATCTAAAACATTTAAAAATATCCATATAGTGTCTAAAGACGGATTAATTGATGTTGAGCAATTAAAAGAGACAATTACTCCCGATACTAGTCTTGTTTCAATTATGTCAGTAAATAATGAAATTGGTGTAAAGCAACCTATTCAAGAGATTGGCAAAATATGTCGAGAAAAGAAAACATTTTTCCATACAGACGCAGCTCAAGCTATTGGCAAAATTCCAATGGATGTTAATGAAATGAATATTGATTTAATGTCAATTAGCGGACATAAATTATATGGGCCAAAAGGTGTAGGTGCTTTATATTCAAGACGTCGTCCAAGAGTAAGACTGGAGCCTATATTCAGTGGAGGTATAAAAATAAAAAATGTCCAATTGCAAACTTGAAATATCATTTTTATTGGACAATAAAAGACAATAAAAGTAATGTTTTTATGACATTTATATTTTATAGGCGGACAGGAAAGAGGTATTCGAAGTGGTACTGTGCCTACTCCAATTGTTGTTGGATTCGGAGCTGCGTGTCGAATTGCAAAACAGGAAATGGAGGTATGTATAAATTAATGTTTAATTCTTATTCAATCATTTTTCAATCAAGGCAAATAATTGTTTTTTTTTTCTATTTTTAGTATGACTCAAAAAGAATAAAGTACCTTTCAGATAAATTTATCAATAAAGTAATGTCAGGAGTTTCACATGTAATAAGAAATGGTCATTCTGAACAAAATTATCCTGGTAAAATACAAATTACATTATTGATAGTATTTTATTGTATTGTATTGAAAATCTTTTTTAAATATTTTAGGCTGTGTAAATTTGTCATTCGCATATATTGAAGGTGAAAGTTTATTAATGGCATTAAAGGATATCGCAATTTCTTCTGGTTCTGCATGTACTTCAGCTTCACTCGAGCCATCATACGTTCTTCGAGCAATAGGTGCAGATGAAGATTTGGCACATTCATCAATTAGATTTGGAATAGGGTAAAATCACTAACTTATTTTGAAATTTTGTAAATCTCAAAATTCATGCCTTTTTTATTTTATTTAATCTGAATTTAAATTATTTTCAGGAGGTTTACAACTGAAGAAGAAGTTGATTATACCGCTGACAAATGCATAAAGCATGCCACAGTTTTAAGAGAAATGAGTCCATTATGGGAGATGGTACAAGAAGGCATCGATCTTAAATCAATTAAATGGAGCCAACATTAAAAAGTTATTTTTTGAAAGGTAAATGCATTTTTTTACCTTATTATGTTGAACTATTAAAAAATTACCATTAAGTACCTTTAATAAATTTTTCCTTTATTATGATAACTAGACTACCAATTACCAATACTAAAAAGCTATAAAAATAAGTTAAGGTAGTTAATTATTATTAGTTTACACTCGCAATCAATCGAGTATAAAGATGTAATGTAAAGATTATATTTTTTAGATGACAATATATGTATATTTAAATTTTGAATTTAAAGTTTTTATTAATTCTTTATAATATTATGTATAACTTTTTTTGATAAAAATATATTTATAAATCTAACTAATTATTAAAGAATCTTAAAATTCATAAAATGCGATATAGTAAGTACAATACAATAGAGAAGAATATTTTACTCAAATTCAAAAGATAATTATGCGTAAATAAAATACCAAAATAGATTTTAAAATGATTTTAAAAATATGCCTAAATTAGGTATGCAATTTTAGAAAAATATCTTATTTAAAATCAAGACAAAAGCTTGAAAATTCTAGGTGAAATATTTTAGAGCACACATGGTTTGTCATTACATTTGCATTGGCATAATAAATTTAATATAGACATCAGCAGAATTTTCCTAGCCTAGGCTAATTATGATTATTCTATTCTAATCAAATTTCTATTAATGTCAATAATATAAGCTGAGTAAATAATCTTAATCACTTCTAAAATCAACAAGACTTTTACTTTCTTTTTTATTCTAAAAATCCTAATCTACCATTATTAATTATTCAAGATTTTTAAATAATAATAAAGTGTATTTTACTGACTATGTATTTTCTATTACCTACCTACCTTAGTTTAGCTTTTAAATTTTTGTGATTTCCTAAAAATTAAAATATCAGCATTATTTTAAAATTAGAGAGGATAATTATGATTGTGAGATGAAGTTGAATTTGAACTGAATTTTCTTTTTATCATATTATTAAATGAGGTAGTTTTTGTTAAACTTCGTAATCTTTTCGATTCAATTAGAGATATGATTTGATCTTGTGTTTTAGTAAATGTATTTTTAGCTAATTCCGCTCTCACGACATCACCTGATTCTTCAGAAGAAATAATATCTTGATTCAAAGCTGGCAAACTATCTCTTAATCTAAGAATTTCATTTTCCTCTTCCTAAAAAGAAAATAGACAAACGGTTTCTTTACTAAAAAAAACCTTAATGAAAACCCCAGCAGCAGAATCAAAAACAAATAGAAAACATATATTTCCCTATGAGTCTATTTTTCAAAAAATCCTAAAATATAAAGCAAAACAAAACAAATACTAATCCTCTGACTATGAGTAATAAAAATAAATTAACATATAGGTATTTGCTAATTATCTCACGGTAATTTATTTAATACTAGACCATACTAGAGAGTATTATTAGTAAAACAGTCATAAAATCTTTACTTGTATAAAAAGAAAAGAAATTATTAAAAGGCATAATTGTAATCTAATTCTAATTTGAGAAATAAAAATAAAAACACATTTAAAATGATAAAAACGACACAATATTGAGATTTGAGATAAAAATGAGTAGGTAGGTAAGTAAAATGTATAGCATAGTAGGGTACAATACAATAAAAATTAGGTAGGTACTAGGCACAGATAAAATAATAAATAATATTGCACAAAATAAATATATTACAAAAAATCAGACTATCAAATTGTGAACAACTTTAAAAAACTAAAAACTTAAAGGAAAGGATTATGATTATTGTCTCCGATAATTCCAATAGTTTGTTCACCAAAAAGCTGTAAAAGGTTTTGTTCATTCTGAGGACTACTAACCTGCTCACTTTTGACGATGTAGTGAATTAGAAGGGATGACAACTCAAGTTCTTCACTATACCCATTTTGTAATGGAACAGATCTATAGCCTTGTCTCAAACAGTCAATCTAAAATCACAAAAAAGAATGATAGATTGAAAGAAAAATTAGAAGTTTCAGTTTAACTAAATTTACATTTATAGAAGACTGCCCAATAAAGTTTGGATCCCCAAACACTAAAAAATTGAGATAAATTTTATTTATGAGAGATAAATGATGCAATTAATAAACAATTTGTCTTACTGTCTTCATCTTGGACAACGAATCGTATCATTGCCAGCTGCGGCGAAAGAATTTCAAATTCAAAACACTCGTTCCATATAGGGTTCAGACCATTGTCCTCTATAATAGAATAGAAAATCATAGACTTAATAATTATCTAGTTAATAGAGTAGGTAGTATTTTAGTATTCTGTGGAAAATTCCAAATGTTTTAAAATTTTAAACGGCTTACGTATTGTTTTAGTTTTTGATGTTTGACAAGAATTCGTATTTAAATCTGAACCAAGAATCTCAATTTCAACATATGGGCTAACAATTCCTCTTCCTTTTTTTTAATGAAAAAACATTAGAATTGAAATTTTTTTTTTAACATATCTTAAAAATGTACCTGATTTTGACAGATTTCTGGCTCCGATAATCTATTGATAATTAGTCTTTTAATTTTTATACTTAATGAATAGAAAATTTAATTTCATACCGTAACGTAAATAATTATAGGCTCAAATGCTGCACCGTTAAATGGATCCTTATTGATCGAATGAATATTTGCAAGATCAAACGGATCCTCTATATTCGTAAAGAAAAATTCAGGTCTTAGCACATATCCACAAGAACCATTCTTTCGGAATTTCCCTTCATTTAACTGCATAGCTATTAAATAAAAAGTAAACACAATCATCAAATTTCAAATCATCGTAAATTATATACCTATAGTATAACTTTTAGTTAAGTACTTACGTTTATCAGGAGTTTGATAATTTAAAGACACCATTTGTGTTCCAGCATTCCATAAGGGCATTGGATTGTAATTTGATGAATCCAATCTTTGGCCTTTAGGATATACTCGACTAAATTGAACTTGATGATACCAAATGAAAAACCTAGGATCCAATTGACACATCCACTTTTCAGCAGCGTTCTAAAGTGTACAAAATATTTTTATCAATTTTTCAAAAAAGTTAAGTTGATTAAAGCAGCTCTCACCTCAGGAAAAGAACTCATTTCATAAAATATCAATCCTTTAGATTTAACTCGATCCATACTAAACTTGTTCACAGAACAGCAATAGATTATTAAAGAACTTAATTCTTTTGCTATTCTACTCATTCTTTCCATTTTCTTATTTTGATTTTCCTATAAACAAGAAAAAATAAATTAAATACAATAATTGTACATAATCAGCTACAACTACAAAAATATAAAATTATCATTTAAGTAATTTACATACCCTGTCACTAGCATTTTGCGCTGTTTCTTTAATTGCTTCATTCCATTCTTTTGCTTCTGAATCAGATTTAAGTCCACTAAAAACAGAATAAAAATTTAAATACTACCTACATTTTTATCCAGAATTGAAATGATGCTAAGCTAACTAGACTAGAAACTAAAATGTGTAAGTATAAATTAATTTGTACCTACACTATAAATGGTAAACTAGTCGAATCAACATAAATTTTTAAAATCCAATTAACATTCTCCTCCAGTGAAAATGAATTTGAAGGACTTTTTTGAACCATTTCAACATATGCACCCATCATTTCTAAACTCCCTTTTTGCAATGTCTAAAAAAGTACAAAAAAGGTGATAAAATACCTAGGTACTTTATTAACAAACTTAAATTATATTCATACCCCTAAAGGTGTCAAATCCCCCGATAACATTGGATCATCATCCTCACAATAGTCTTCAACATAATTTGCTGGAAACCATTGCGATTTTTTATCCCCATAATCTCCTTTCCACCAACTCTCATGTTCTAAAATAACTTATCTTTTATCAACATTTTTTTGATTAAATGTGTTTCTTACCTTTTAAAACATTTGTTATTACAGCATTTTGAGGGAACGATAGTTCATCAAGTCTTCTAGCTTCATATGGATATAGAGTTCTAACTCGTAATACCTGAAAGTTATTTTATGATTTAGAATTTTTTTCAATAGATATTTAAGAATGTCACTTTAGAATTTAGAATCCGCTTACATTTCTGCCAAAAACATTTGTATCTAGATATTCGGTCTCTCGGTAAATATTTTCATCATCATCTAAATCATTTAAAACTCCACCACCTATTCTCTTTATTAAGTCTTCGTTTACGGGAATTGTCAATACCATTCTGTTGTAAAATGGATGCTTTTCATAAAATTGCACTAGTTCGACGAGATTCTCGAATTTATTAATCCCAACAGTAAATAATCGTCCTTCCTCTTTAATAATACAATGCTTAATTCGTTTTCCAAATCTAAAGGAAATCGCGAATCTCGCGTCTGTTCTACGCTCTTGATGAACCATCCTCACAAGAAAAGCTCCGTCTTGTGGTATTCTTTTTAACATATCTTCTGCCTGTGTTCTATCGATATTTGAATGAAACCAAACTTTTCCTGAATAGGAAAAAGTAAAAATATACTCAATATTACTTCGGAATAAAAAAAATAAAATATAATTTCAATAATATTTTTACCTTCATGACTTTGAGGCTAAAATTAAAAAATTTAAAATAGTTATAATACAGATATTTGATTTTTATTATTATTCAAAAGTAAAATGACAAACCTGTGGAACTGGTTCCCCCAGAACAATATGAAACTCCTAACAAAACAATGAACAAAAATTTAATTAATTAACAAATATGAGGGAATTCTCGACATAATTTACCATTCCTCTAATAGGATTACTTCTGTAATGTGTAATTAAAGAATACAGACTGTCGAATGTTATCGAGTCCACAAGAAAATATCGAAATTGACCCCAATCATACTTTGAGTGTATATGACAATGGTTTACACCTCCTTTTCTCCAAAAACTCAGTGTAAAATCTCCAACAAAAGTTTCAGACTCTCGAACCAAAACTTGAAATAAAAATAAAACAATCAAGCACACCTACTCCAAAAAACTATCAAGCAAATTACTGCCTATTCCAAATAATACACTTACAAGTTCCATCTCCATAAGGTGAATTTTGTCCAGGATTTAAACAGAATTTATCTAATAAAGCATTTGCTGCATTCCTTCCTCCTTTTAACCGACCATGAAACCATTTTTCAGCAAAATGAAGTTCTTCATTTCTGGCTATATTATTAACTTGAGGTGTTGTAGAATTACTAGCTTGAGAATTTTCATCATTTCCTTCAATAGATTGATTGTCATCGTCGTTTTCTCCATCATCACCGTCATTTTCATCGTTATTTATCATTTCAGTGTATAAAAGTTTATTTTGAGTTAAAACAAAAAAATGTGGCTTCCAATTATTATCGGTAGTAGCTACATTGGAATTATTTGATTCATTTGTATTTAGATACATTATTCCATTCTTGATTGTATTACTTAAATCCATGTCTTTAGCTAAAAATTGAAAGAAAACAATCAGTATAATAAATAGAATTTCAAATATTGTAGAATTATTTCATTTTTTCTTACAAAAATCTTCTTTTGTGTTTGTAAAAGTAAATGAACTCTCATCAGCACCTTCATTGTGAAATTTTAATCAAATATCATTATCATTTCTCTAAAAAACTACATAAAATATGGTATAATTTATATTTGTCCCACTTACCTTCAGGCAACTTTTTATGCTTTAATATTATTCGTCTTTTTAATTGTTCTGGATAAATTTAAATTAATCGAATTAAAAATTAATTTAGTCTTAAGCAAAGGTTATTAAGCAATATTGCTACTCGTTTCAAATAAAATTTATTTTTAGTTTAAAATTTATTTTGAACTATAAACTCCTAAACTATAAAACTGACGAAAATAATTTAAAGACGAACCTGGACTGGGTAGTTGTGTTTCGTTTTTATCTAATGGTTGACTTAATAGCATATCACCAAATATTTCCCTAATTCGGAGAAAATAAACAAAGTTTATTTTCAGTTCTAAATTTACGATTTCAATTGAACTTACTGAAACTTTTGTGCCATTTTTCTATAAATAGAAAAAAGAATTTTATTGTTTAGAAAATACAAATGCTAGTAAAAAAAAAGCACGTAGGTATTTACCTTTGTTGAACAAGAGTGCAATGATCTTCTATCGATAAAATTACAGGGTACCTTCAAAGAATAATAATAATTAAAATTAAACTTTTACCACAAATAAATACCTAGTTACTTACTGGGATGTTACAAAGGCATATTCTTTAATGGTTTTTATAACATCAATGAATTTAATCTTAGTTGTTAATGTATGACCATGAAAGATAAATGGTATCCCATCAGGACCTGAATTTAATTTACACAATTAATAAAACCATTTTTGATTTTGGAAAAGTTCATACCGTCCCAGCAATCTATTGAGGAAAAAATATTTTATCAATGTTATGCCATTAGGAATATATAGGTGTCAAAAAAATTGATTAAACCAACCAAGTTCTATGCACCTACAACCCTGAAGTAAACATCTAGCATAGGCTTCAACGGAACTTTCACTACTGAATTGATCCCCGGTTAAATATCTGAAAATATATTCAAAAAATGAATCCATAAACATAAATCATATAAAATTATACTAGAAATACATAATTAGGTATTATAGTAATTTTTTAACTCACGTGTTGTGAGATGATGCTATCCAATAATGACTTCAAAAGAAACAAAAATAAAGGTTAAAATTTTAGATAATGTGATTCTATTTATATACTGATTTATTCAAACCAAACAGTTACCTCAAAGGTCTAGACATGTCCTGATTGACAGAGGAGTTTTTTGAATCCCAGATTTCATTTTGTTTTGAAAATAGAAAGTCAACAAACTAGAAGCAATTTTAAAATAAATAAAGTAAAATTTTAGTAGGTATATTTTACATAAAATAAAATACAAAACATTACCTCGTTAATAGTAAAATAAGGTTCACTAACTAAAAGATTTATAATATATATAAAATCATTATTTGTACGAGACTTAAATAAATGTATTAATAACCATCTCTTTGAGTATCTTGTAAGTAATCTCGCATTAATTTTGAAACTTGTTCTAGTAAAAAGAAAACATCATAAAATGGCATTTATGTTTAAGTAGAAATAATAGGTAATAAAGGGTATTTTGGATTTTTAGTAAGAAAACTCAGAAATTCAGCAGCAGAGAAGTTCAGTTAAAAAAATACCTTTTGTCAGATCTTCGTGTAATGTTTTTAATAAATAGCTAAACTAAACTATAAAGACCCCAGAATCTCTTCTCAATACAAAATTGAAGATATGTTGTACCTGTATCTGTAATCTGTTCTTCGTGTTGTTCTATTTTTAGAAAAGTCTCAAATTCTTTAAGTGTAACTATTCCTTGATTTCCTTGAGTTGAATCAGCTGTCAATGATGGTGTCGAGTATTCTCTGAAAAAGTCTTTGAAAAATATTTGATCGTTAAGGATGCGAATATAGAGAGAAAAGAAGTCATCAAAACATATTTCTCCAGTATTTTTTGTGTCAACACTCTGAAATAGATCACGAAGCCTTGAAGTAGACATTTTGCAATTTATTTTCGGTAAAAATCCTTTCATGTCCTTTAACGTGATACTAATAAAATAAAAATATGATATATAGTATACTTTATACTGTAGATTGTAAATAAAATAATTCTAAATTACCATCCTCGAGACTTATTTTCCATCGAATAAAATTCCTTTCTCAACCAAACATTTGTTTGTAATGGATATGCAAGTGTGTGTGCATCTTTGATTAGATAATTAAGCCCTTTTATCCATTGATCACATTCTTTTTCGGATAATGCAGCAATGCTCAATGTCTTTAAGCGAAACTCAAGGCCATAAAATACTACAAAACATTTACATGAATCGTTTCTTTTTGCTTCATCAGGCCATTTTTCAAAATCTTTCGAATTTTTCCCAGGGCGAACAATTTTAACTTCTCTTAAATCAACTAGAAATGCAAAGTATAATAAAATGTTAATAAAGATAAAAACTCTGATATATGAGTATTTTTTTTTGTAGCATACCTGCTCCTTCGCAAACACTTCTACCTATAAAAAACATTTATATAGTTATTATAATTTTAATCCATTAATTTAATCACTGATAGTAATAGGATGTAGTTGTATTTTTCAAAAAATGAATACTTGCCTTGTGTCATTGTAGCTCTCTGCCATATAATTTGTCCTAAATCTAGAAAAAAAGGCAAAGTGTTTTAATGATATCAATCAAATTAGTCAATGAACAATGGCAATTGAATTTAGAATAAATAAAAATTGATCAGTCAGGTAACCTACCTCTTCGGATGGCTAAAGTTCTTCTTTCTGGTCTTTTTCTCATAAAAAATTTTGTGACAACCATCCCCCTTTCGAGTTTACAAATTGTTAACTCCATTTCTGGCATGAATTGCTGTTGAAGGCTTGACAAGCCATTTCCACTAGAATTATCACTGCTACTAACACTACCTAACTGATTTTCTAAAAATCCAGTTAATGAGGATTTTAAGGATGACATGATCTATTCTTTTTTGAAAAATATCGCAAATCTTTGAACTATTTTCTTGTCTTCCTTTATTCCTACTTGTTATAAAAATACTTTTTCTGAAGAATTAAAGTTGATTAGTATCTGACGAAGATTACCACCTTCAAACTTCGATTAATTCTTATGAATAGAAACTGAATATTTTTGTAGAATATTGATAAATATTGATAGAATATTGATTGATTTTTTCGCTTTTGGTCCTTAGTCTTAAGATTATTATTAGTATAGTACTTTACTTGATACTGATTCGATACTGCCACTGCCAACTATCGACCTATTATTACTCAGGTAGGTATTATATGAATCACTCACAAATTGTGATCTTGTCTTGTCAATCGATAAAGGAAGTACAGCAAATGAAACAGCAGGTGTTCGATTGTTGCTCGATGATATCTTTAAAACTTTAATCACAATGCAAAGCAGGCTCAACTCCAACGTTCTCTTCTCGTCTACCACTTCAGGACTCGACTCAAGGTTATTTTTTATGCACACAAAGAGTTTAATTAAAAATAAAAATACTGATACCCTCCTCTTCCTATCGAATCCGATCAATGTAAAACCTATTTTAAATTATAAAACACACAATAAATTACAAAGGATAAATATATGTAATAACTAATATTTAAAAATATAATTATGATTCGAATTAGGAATTTAAATATATTACCATTACCTTGCCTTATTAGACTTTCAACTTTAAATCCCAATTTGCTATTTTTCGATTTCAACAAAGACCTCCGCCTCCTCCTTGCCTTGCCTTGCTGATGATGACGAAGTTAACTTGATGATTGTGTAGTAGGTACTGTGCGAATATATTTGATTACTTAAAAAATCTCAAGTGATTTAATTACAGATAAGACAGTACATTTCCTTTTTACAACATTTCCCATGCATTTGAAAAATATAGGTTGGTTGGTAGGCACTTCTTTCTTCTTTGCACCATTATCTTTCCAGTAGTATTGTAATTATGACCATTTCTCCATTCCCTCAATTACAACTTAATAATAAAATGATTTTGCCATGAATTATGCAGGTATGTAACTTATATACTTATTATTTTATTTATACATAATATCCGTAACTTACTTCAGATCAGATAGGTCCGGTCCGGGGGCAGTGTCTTCTTTATGTCCTTTGAACTTTGATTCCAGCTAGACCTTAAACCATATTAAGTTATCAAATCATTTAGTTGTAAAATAGGCATGAGATTTATTTTTAAGATTTGGCTTTTGACTTTTGACTTTTGACAGCTGACAGGCCTGTAACTTTAATTTGTTATTTTATTTTAAATATAAAATCTTACCTTATTTGTTTAGTTCTTTAATATTTTAGCATCATAGATAGAGGTGATAGAGGGATACATTTAACTAATTACAATCGTCACTTTGTTTAAACTTAAATAACTTAACTATAAAATGACTAAAAACTAATAAACAAACTAGACACTCGAGACTAAACTTTTTCTTTCTGAAAAAGAAAAATCTGAATGAATACCTGCCGCCTAAGCCTAGCCTACTATACTATACCTACTGATTCTGTTCTGCACTGCTTGATCTGCTGCAGATTCTTGAATTGAATACTTTAGCAAGTATATAATGTCTGTATTTTTTTATCAAAGGGTTTATCAGAGTTAAGGCCCCTTTTTTGCGGGTTAAATTGAGGCCATAGCTCTGATAAACCCTTTGATAAAAAAATACAGACATTAGCTTACAATTAGCTTATATGGGTTATAAATTTTTTTTCAAGATTCGGTAATTTTGAAAATTTTTAAAAACTTGTGGAAATATTTGGTAATTTGCAACTTGATAAGATGCTATTTAAGCTAATTTACCAGAAGCTGCACAAACATTAGTCTCCTTAACTAAATCTGGAAATTTGTCGATCATCTGAGTTCCATATTCTGTATCACTAGCACCATTATAAAAGGTATCTCGACCAGTGCTAATCAAATAAATGATTGAAATGATAATTTCATTAGACCCTCATGTCTCATGTCTCATAAGTATGAGTACATATCCTACTGTAATTTAATTAAGAAACTTAGCACCTACTAGAAAGAAGTATCTTTTAAAACATCCTGAGTAGGCTGAGCTCTCCAAGGAAGAGCTTTTTTCAAAGAATGGTCCCTTACAGCAGTCCTCTGATGCTGTGCTGAGAGATACCCGCCTTTTGATGCGATATTTTTCCAGGTATCGCAAGTATGGTTTGAATATCCATCGGTTATACCACACTGATGGTTATATGAGCCATGTAAACTCTACAAAAATACAGATACAAAATATTTAGAAAAATTTCTTCAAAATTGAAAAGATTAAGGTCAAAAATCAAAGTTTGAGCATTATAGCCCCTTGCAAATTGAAAAAAGATAGAGTATAATGACTTCAAATAATTTCTGAAATAAGATCAGACAAGTTTAAAGGGCAGTATGGTTTATTTTCTGAAGGTAATTTTTACTTACACTATGAGTAATTGGAATCACAGGTGCTGGAAAAAAGTAACGATATTGATATCTTAAAGGAGTTGGATAATAATCACTGTATCTTGAATATCTCTGCATTTTATTTTGAAAATACCCTAGTTAATAGTATGAATGTCTATTTTTAATGCAGTTAAACTAACCACTGACTGACTGAACATTTTGTTCTACATAAATTTATAGAATTTGATAAATCCTTTTACTTGATTACTGGACATTTATACATTTCCTGGAACTCATTCTTATAGTTAGTGTTTGGTCGATAGTTTGAAAACGTGTAGGGAAATTAATCTGACTCTCAAAAATCCTAAATTCCTACGCATGTAAGTATTACCTATATTGTCTTCATAGTATTTTGGCTATATGAAATGATTTTGATTTCGACTTTATTATTGTTTGTGATGTTTGTTGTAGGCTAGTTTGAGAAAAGGCTCAAATAATTATGTAGGTATACGCGTTGCACGTTTTTCCAGTGTACCACTTCGTATTAGTAATGGGTTACCATTAAAAATCAACTAAATATCCTAAAAAATCATCAGAAAAACCTAGAAAATCAACTAATTATACTTATTTATCAACCACTAAATTATCCACTAAATAACCTAAAAAATCAACTAATCCACTAGTAAAATCAACTATTAACCTTTTTTATCAACATACTAAAAAATCAACAAATAATTTTTCTTATCAACTTTCACTTATCTACTATTCAAATTTCTTATCAAGTCAGGTATTTATAATACATTTTGTTATGCCCTTTA
>JAQIXA010000522.1:0-41082 GCA_034699045.1 Nanhermannia cf. coronata Gr-Ori-00579
TCCTAATAAGTCGATTTTTCTTAAAACAGGCTAATATGGGGTATCCTACGAAAATTAGCTAAATTTCCGTCTATTTATTCTAAATTTCCGTCTATTATGTGACTTTTTAAAAAACGAAAATAATGTTGGAATTTTAGGAGTAACTGAAAGTAGATTAAGTTCAATTGATGACACTAAAACTTTTTTAGTTGAAAACTTTTATTTGATAAGAATGGATCGAAAAAGATGTGGTGGTGGTCTGTTAATCTATATAAATCATAAATTATGCTATGAAGAAATTGAATACAAAACTCAAAATGAAGAAATAGAAGTTAAAATAGTTAAATTAAAGCAAGAAGGTATAAAAGCATTCATAGTTTGCTACATCTATATACAACCAGCCATCTGTAAAAACATTGTTTTAAATGAATTTTATAATTTATTAAGTTTACTAAGATCTTTGAACATGGATATTGTAATTGAAGGTGACATGAATCTTGATTTCATCAACTACAACAATTCTTATTTATATGAATATAAAAGTATGTTAAAACAGTTTAATTTATTTCAAATCATAAAAGAGCCAACAAGATTTAAAAGTTTAATTGATCATGTCATAGTGAGTGATAAGATTAAGTTTTCAAATTCTGGTCAAATACCTTCGTTTTGTGGATCAGATCATGATCTTATATATGTTGTACGTAAAGTTAAAAAGATCAATCTCAAACCAAAAAAAATAAACTATAGGTGCTTTAAAAATCTCGATTCAAAGGAAATTAACTATCAAATTAGTCAAGTAGACTGGTCGTGCTTAAATACTGACAATCCTAATGACAATTACTATTTTTTAAATAACGAAATATTAAAATTATTTGACAATTGTGCGCCTGTAAAAACTAGATATATAAAAAGTAATGCTAATCCTTGGTTTAACTCACACCTAAAATCATTATGTAACTCAAGAAATACTGCTAGAATAACTGCAAAATCATCTGGACTTGATACTGATTTTAATATTTATAAAAAGTTAAGAAACTCAACTAATCTTGAAATATATCGTGCAAAAAAGGATTATTTTAAAACAAAGTTTTTACACAAATTAAATTCGACTAGTCTTTGGAATACAGTAAATCAGTTAAATAATTTTAGAGGAAAAGAATTCTCAAAAATCAGAAAATTGAATACTGCAAACAATGAAATAATTACTGGTGATCCTGATATTTGTCGTGAGTTAATAAGTGAATTTACAATTTCAAACCCAAATAATTCTTCAGAACTCAAATCCCTAATACCTACCTTAAATGAATACTGTAAAAATAATGTAGATTTAGATGATAATTGTGAAATTTCAACTGAAGAAACAACTAAAGCTTTTAATCTACTTAAAAAAAAGAGTTCGAATAACCCGTTAATTATCTCAGCTAAAATACTAACATTGTTTCCAATTATATTTTCAATTATTGCTTTGTACTTTTCCTCTATTTTAAGATACTCTAATGTACCTAATGCTATGAAAGCTGCAAATGTATTTCCTTTATATAAAAATAAAGGAGCTAGGTTAAATGCATGTAATTATAGAGCCATATTTAGTTTAAACTTATTAAGTAAAATATTTGAAAAAATCATACTGTTAAGATTAATGACATTAGTTAAAAATAAGTTAAATAAGTATCAGTTTGGCTTTAGGCCAGTAAGAAATTGTTTTTTAGCCAATTCTGTTTTTTCTCATTTTGTATTTGATAATATTGATAAGCCTAATGGTAAAGTAATTGCTGTTTTTTTAGATTTTAAAAAGGCTTTTTATTCTGTTAATCGTATGATATTATTTAAAAAGTTAATTACACAATTTAATGGTCTGTTGTTAATGGTCTGTTGCATTAGTCTGATTCTTTTTCATGAATAAAACCTCAATAATAATAATAATAATAATTTAAGTTACCACCTTATATTCTAAAGCTAATATATAACTTACTTAATGATAGAACTTTTAAGTTTGTAAATGGAGATTATAGTTCTAGTTCATTTATTGATGACAATGGCGTTTTTGCTGGCTCGGCCCTTGGCCCTATCTTGTTCACTTTGTTCATTAATGATATTAGTTTATGTTTTAAATGTGCACATATATTATTTGCTGATGATGTAATTTTATATAATTATTGTGCTAATATAGATAAGGGTACCCAAGAAATTCAAAATGATCTGGGCAATTTACTTACTTGGTGTAATGATAACAAATTAGAATTAAATGTAGGTAAGACTAAATGCATGCTATTTTATAAGCCAAATGACTATAAATCTAAAAATCTTAATGTTAAATTATACTATAATAATGAGCTAATTGAACAAGTAACTGAATTCAAATATCTAGGTATTACTTATGATCCTACTTTAAGTTTTTTGTTACACTATAATATTGTAGATAAAAGAATGACATCGGCTCTTTCAAAATTATACAGTATTAAGAGATACCTAACACCTAAGTTAGTTAAAGTTATGCTACATTGTTATGTAATAAGTATTTATGAATATTGTTCACCAATATGGTCAGTTCAGACAGATAGAGTATTATTTAAACTTCAGAATAAGGTAAATACTTTTTTAATTAATTGTTTTTATAAGTTTACCACAAAAAAAAGTTTTTTAAGAAAAAGAAATTCTGTTACTTTTAATACATATAAAATACTAGAATCATTGGAAATGTGTACACTGAGCGAAAGAAATTATTTATATTGTATTAAGTTAATTCTAGAATGTTATAATTATAAGTATAATTTTATGAAGGATTGGTTTTTATTCAATACTAATGTAAGAGGTACTGCCCGCTTAAGTGTATGTACTTCATTCTCAAAAAAATTTAATGATAGTCTTAAGTTTAACTGTATAAGTAAGTGGAATCAATTACCTATAAACCTTAAGTTAAATACTAATGATGTTCAAAGCTCATTAAGAACTGTCAGAGACTATCTAGTTAAGCAAAGAGACAATATTTTTTGTTAATAATTATTTCTTTTTTTTTATAATATACCTTTGAACCTATTTTTTTATCAAGTGTCTGTTTTATAATATATTATTAATGATTGCTAGAAGGGAGAGTGGTCGACTCCTGATTAATAATTTCGATCATTTAATTATATATGCTATTGATATTATTTATTTATTTATTACCACCTAGTTATAGTAGTAATATAAAGTGTCTTTCTATATGGTGTTAGTTAACGAAAAACAAATTACATTATGTAATCTGAATTAATTTAACACTGAAATAAAGTCCATACAATACAATACAATACAAAGATTAGGGTTAAAGTTTAGACTTTCTTCTTGAACTTTTTTGACAGGTAGACGACAGATCGATCAAATTCAATCTCTGTCATTGGAATTCAGTTATATTAATAATTAATCACTTGTATTAATAAATGTATGTAGGTGCATAGTGTGTATAGTTTTTAGCTGTTTTACGATTAATTTATTTGTAAAATCTAATTAAAAAATTATCTTTTTTAGCTTAATGATGCCTATGACAAGAGCAGGAAAGAAAAAGCTCCATGATGCTGTGGCTGAACCCGTTACCGCTGCTGGACAAGATAAATCATCTGTTTCCTCATCAAAACCACAAAAGAAAAAACAAGTCAGTACAAAATTAAAATCAGAAGATCTCCATCCTCATGAAAAAGTTGAACAAATTCAGGAGGAATCTGTAGTACCAGCAACTCCAGAAATTCAAGCTGAAATACCAACAAATAAAGTTCGTCCATTACTACCACAAGAAAAGCCTAAAAATACTAATACTAGGATAATTCTTAAAAGGACACCTTCATTAAGAAAATCTTTTGATGGTAATTTTAACATTAATCAATAAATAAAATATAAACAAATATTTCTTTCTGCATCCTCTAATTTCCTCAATTTCTATATTTTTATAGGTCGATTAAATTGGAAAAATAAACATTATGATAATGCATTTACATCAACCCCAATTCCACCAGCAAAAAAACCCGTTTGCTCCAATAAAGATATTAAGACTTGTTTTGGATTTGATGATAATGACGATGCGAATGGATCATTTATTTCACCCATTCTGAGAAATGGCGAGAAACAGAAACCAACAAGATTTAATGTGAAACCACAAAGACCAGTAATTAAGACAGCACCAACAATCGCAACCGCAGCTATCGTTCCTCCTACTTGTAATACCGAAAATATTGACATTGATACTCCTATCGCTGAACCCATGATTCCGATTATCTTACCATTAACAACTAATAATAAAATTATATTCGAAGAAAAAGGAGTCAAGAAGCCCAAGAAAAGAAGAACAAAGAAGACAATTGAAGCTGAAAATGAAGAAATGGAGAAATGGTTTGAAAATCAGAAGAAAGAGTTTGAAGATGTTGAAAATTGCCCGCTGATGGTCGTCTCACTTAACGAAGAACCCAAATTATTGTAAAATGTTTATAGAAATTTTAATTTCAAGTTTTGATTTTGGACAAAATTATATATATTATTATCATTGCCTAGTAGACATAGAATATTATTAATTTTAATTATCCTCTCAAAAGTAAGTGCAAAAAAATTAACTCATATCTTATCTTTTATATTTTTATACCCTACACCTACATAAATAGTATGTACATATCAGTGGTGTATAAAGTTTTAAATTGTTCGTATGCGTATGGATGGAATATAATTGTAGCGCAGTGTCCTTTTATATTTCATAAGATCATGAATGTATTAATTTATAATTATGTAATAATACAAGTATAAAATAAGTTGACCTAATTTTTTCCTCAAAAGTGTAAATTGTGCATAAGTAGGTAATAACAATAACAACAAAATTTGTTATGAGTAAGTAAATAATTAATGTTTTTTTTAAAATTTTATAAAGTGAAGTTAAGAATTTTATTACCTATTGATTATTACAATTGGTTTGATACCATTATAATATATTAACTATATTTTTAATGTAGATTGATTCAAAAAACATTGCCAATTATTATAATAAATACCTACTAATATTACCTACATACAAAGAACGAACTATGAAGAATCATTTTTGTAATATCTAATACTAATAAGAGCAAGTTCATAGGTACAGCATATTTTAACAAGTAGCGTATCTAGTAAATTTTCTAGTTATTAGAGTTCACTAACATTTAATTTAGAAAATTCTTAAAGTTAAATACTCGTTACTATATTTTAGCATCTTGATAAATTTAGTATTTAGTTTAGATTAGTGATTAGATACTTTAGTTTAGAGTGTATACAACTTATTACTAGAGATTTTTTTTGGCAGATGTACAACAGATTTATATTCGACTGACGATGAGTACAGTCAGACTAGACGCTATTTTATATTATAGGCTTTATGGAACGAGTAGACTGTCTGATCTGTTACATTTAGGCAAAGCAAACCCGAGATTTCTATAAACTAGACATATTTGCTCATATATGTAGGTACTAGGTACTACTTATGTATCTAAAATTTACTCGATTAGTGCTAGTATACCATCCAATCCTGATTCGGTGTTCTATTCTATTTATAAATTTTTATTCTATTCATTATTAGTTAGCACTTATAATATACATACCTATTTTCATTTTCTCTCCTCAAAATTTTCCAAATTACCGAGATGAGAAAATACTTTATCTTTAGTTTCATTTCTATCCCTTTAATAAATAAATTAAGAATTTGTCAGTTATTGTTATTATAAAATAACTAAATAAAACATATAAAAAGGTAATTAATTTAAATCCATTTTTACTCTTATTTTTACCCTTATTACCTATCAGCTTTGTCTTTGAGTTCAGGTTCAGATCCGATCATACAAAAACAACAAACTTGCTTTTAAACTACCTAAGCTAGGGTAGTAGTAAGGTAAGTGTACAAAAAACAATTTTGCACGTGCCGGAGCCGGCAGCCGGATCGAATCTGATTTTGTAATTTGAACATTGAACTTGAACCACCGGAGAGTATTAAACTGTATTACCGTACACCTCATAGGTAAGCACATTGAGCTTATGCATTTGCATTATGGTTAGATTAAGCAAGGTAGGTATAGTATAAGTATAAATAATCCAAATATAAAAAAGCAAAACCTTAAAAATATCCGTGTCGCTTCCATACCATATAGAGTAAAGATCCAGTTTAGAAAAAAGGCAAGTTAAACTTTTAATAAAAACAATAAAGATACATTTTAAATATTGATTAAGTAAGGTACCTAATTTTATTAACATAAACATAATCTACAATTAGACATTTTATTCTTCTCGTTACCAAAAAAAGCCAACCAAGCAAAGGATCAAACAATCGACTTTCACTTTCCAGTGCTTTCTCTTTCTGTATTCTATTCCTATTCTATTAAACACAAAAGAGCTTTCTCCCAATTCCCCAAGTTTTTTACAATTTGATTTTTCTATTCATTTTTTTTGTAGATAATAATTACCTAGTTCAAGTTTTGTTATCTTATCCAATTAACTTTTTATCAATTACAATTAAGTACCTATTATTAGTTTAGTGCTTTAGATCAATCATCAATTATTGTAAGTACCCTACCCTACTATTATTTTATTGCCTTTTACCTTTATCATAAAATAATTCATAAATCGTTTTATCAATAATATAGTGTGGTAGTGGTAGGATACCTAATTATAATAATAATAAGGTATCGGTTATATACCTACATAATATTCAGAATTCAGTAGAATTCTCGTCAGTCAGCAGTCATACTTTTACCACCGCTGATCTGATGAGTTGCTCGCTCGGACTTATTTTCCTTTCTTTTGATTTTAGGTCAGGTGCCTGCTGTCCTAAGTCCTAAATGTCCTAATCATCGTCATCTTTTCTGTCAATTTACGGGCTAGTTTGTGAATTCATCTATTAAATAGGCATTTATACTCTTTCGATTCTATTCTATTGATGAATGAACAAGTAAGTTTTTCTAAGTTTAGTTTTTATCTTTTATTTGGTGTTTTCATTTCATGGCATTAACATTGTTCCCATTTACTGCAAGTTGTGGATCTTTACAAAAGTTTCTTCTACTACCTCGTATTGTTAGTAAGATAAATAATTTTGGACTTTGTTCATCGGCAGCAGGATCACCTAGAACTACATCATCATCTGCTTTTGCTGTTAGTACTTGTCGCAGTAGTAGTATAAGAAAAGTATTTTGTTCGGGTGTTGGGCAAGAGCAATTGCAAGCCATCTCCAGCGATATAAGAGAAATGCAGAACTCCAATAGTAATAATAACAAATTTTCTGATACAGTTCGAAGATTTAGTTCAGATTCAAGTACGAATGCAAATATAGTTAGTCGTCGTTTGATTCAACACAGAGCAACAGCAACATCTTTTCTCCCTGCCACCTCCACCAGCATGACATCCAATAATAATGATGATTTGCCACTCTCATCCTTGTCATTGACTAATAAATCACCATTTCTTATTGGTAAGTACCAGTACAAGTACCTTCATATATATTAAAAATATATATATACATTTGAATACATATTGTTTTATCTCATATTTTTGATTTTGTCAAATTTAGGTGTTGCAGGTGGAACAGCTTCCGGAAAGGTATGATCTAGATCTTTTTATGGGTAGGTTAGGTATATCTTTTATTTATATTTATCAACTTTCCAGTCGACTGTTTGTCAAAAAATTATGGAACAATTAGGACAGGCTGATATGAAAGAGAGTCAACGGAAAGTTGTGTTAATTGCTCAAGATTCTTTTTATAAACAATTAAATGAGATTGATTCACTTAAAGCTGCCAAAGGAGAATTTGATTTTGACCATCCAAGTAAGTTTTCTAACCTAATAAATCCCTATAATTCTGTTGAAACTGTGCTTAAATATAATCTATATATACATTATACATGCTGTTAAATCATCTACTTTCAGATGCTTTAGATTGGGAACTTATGACAAAAACTATTCAAGAAATCCTGCATGGAGTTAAAACAGGTATGTTGAATTTTAAATATAAAATATTTTTTAAGACAATTTATAAACTAGGTACCATGTAGATACTACTTTACTTAACCTACCTTTGTTATACTTAACTAACAGATGTGCCTGTGTATGATTATGTGACCAACTCAAGACTAGAAGGAGAATTCACAGGTATGTTGAATTTTGAATAGGTATATCAGTTTCTAATATATTTTTTAAGACACAATTTATAATTAGGTACTAATTAACCTTTGTCATTCTTAACTAATTGTGAACATCTATTCTAATTCTGTTTAGAAATCTATCCAGCTGATGTTGTACTATTTGAAGGAATTCTAGCATTTTATTTGCCGGAAGTACGAGACTTGTTTCATATGAAGCTTTTTGTTGATACTGACCCTGATACTCGTTTGGCTAGAAGAGGTAGGTAACTACTTGTTTAAATACTTAAGTTTTTTCTATTAAAATAAATTCTATTACACAACACATAATATATTCTTGTCTTATACCATATTTCATTTCATTAATAGTTGTCCGAGATGTTCAAGAAAGGTGGTTTAAAAAAATTTAATTTAAAATTTAATTCATATATTACCCAATACTTGTATTTTATACCTACTTAGAGGTCGGGATTTGGACCATGTTCTTAATCAATACATGTATGTAACAATCATATAATTTGTATTTTAATTTGTAATTACAATTGCAAACCCATCATACTACTATGATGGGTTTATCAGCCATTACTAATTAGATATTGATATATCATAACTTGCTAATTTTGAAGAGAAAATTGGGAAATATATTTCTAATTTCTAATTGTATTTTGTATCTAGGTCCTATGTAAAGCAAGCTTACGAGGAATTTTGTCTTCCGGTAATGAAATAATATTTTTTGCTTATTGTTTGTATTAAAAATTGATAGCAATTTATTAGTCATTATATTAGTCATTACCATTTAATTAATTTAATTTTTTCAATTCATAGACAAAAAAATTTGCCGATGTTATAATACCGTACGATAATTTCAGATAATGCTATATTTTATCGCTTTTTACTTATAAAAAATAAAATTATTTATACGTGAACTTTATCTTTTTTTATAGGCGTGGGGCTGATAACACTGGTGAGTAAACTTTTTGAATTAAATACTCTAGGTATTCTATGACTTAACTGATACTACTCGAATTGCGCTCGAATTTATAAAAGAATGTATTTTCCTTGTATCGGCTAAATATGCTTCAAGGATCAATTCGATTTTAAATTTTTCTAAAATCTTTTGAACAAAGCACCCCTCGCATTGCATTCTAAAAATTGCATAAGTTTTCAATTTATTCTATTAATTTTTAAATTATACATTATTATTTTGGTTTTTCTTTGTTGGTTAGTGGCTATTAAGGTATTAGTGGAGAATATTCGAGATCATTTAGTTGTTGAGGATACTATCTCAGACTCCCTGTGTTCTTCAAGAGCAAGTTCTGAGAGTTCAATCTCCCGATAAATTCATATTATCAATGCCATTCCTATAAAAAAAATTACAACTCAACTCTTTTTACTTCGAATTTTATAATCAAGAGACTCAAGATTGAAGATAATCAAATCAATAATCTGTTCAGTGCCATTTTAAAATATATAATTAAGAAAATAACAAAATTTACCTATTGTATATTTTATATCTGTTTAGAGCTTATATTACACTACGATAAGCATTAGGTAGGTTAGGTATTAATGTATTCTCAAATATCTAAAATAAGAGCTTTCCCATTCGACAAAAAGTCTGATTTATTCGATTATCTAGGTTGAGCAAAGGCTATTTAAATTTTATTTTATGGTTTAGTTTCTTTTTACTTAACTTTATCTACTTGGAATTATTTTTATGAGTAATGTTAAAATATAAGTACCATTATCAATTATATTATGAGTTCTCAATTAGTGTTCTCAATTTTCTAGACTAGACAAAAAAAGAGTCGAGTCTGTATTTTTTGCAGCTATATAAAGGAAAAGTATTGTTTATTAAACTAGGTCTACAATTTCATGACTCGATTATTGTCTTTTTGCATAATATTTATTATACTGTCTATAAATTTTGAAGTAATATTATGACTTATTCATTTAATTTTTGTATATTTTTGATTGAAATTTGAGACTATTAGAAAATTAGTATTTTAATGTTTTTTGTTATAATATATTAGTATATATATCTTCTATTTCTAGAAAAAAAATTAGGCAATTTAATTTATTTTATTCGGGGCATAAAAACCATTTATCAATTTGATAAAACCCAATAATATTGAGTTTTTCATAGCTGAATTAAAATAATATTCAATATTTATAAATTTTTATTATCCGGCTCTTAATCTCAATTTTACTCTACTTTTTATTCTAAAATAAAAGACTTGATAAGGATTAAATAACTTCCAAATAATACTAGGCACTAGGCTTGTATAAAATTCAAGATATCAGATATATTTTAAGGCACTTAAATTTTAATAAAAGGTTTTGTAAATTTATATTTGGTATATACTCATCTACAGATACGTACATACGATACCTTAGGAAATTTCCTTAATATTTCTTATTAGTTCATATTTAAAAGATAAGAATAAGTATAGTACCCTATGTAGCTGTAGTAAACTAAGGATGAGCAATAATCATAATAGTAATTACTCAAGTGTATCCTTTTATAAAAGTAGAGTTTTATTTGCATAGTTAAGCATATTATTATACTTTAATACTTAACTTAATATATAATTAGATAATTATTTATCTTTGGTAAGACTTTGTAAAATACATAAATTAAATTATTAAACATTTTATAGCTTACGCCTTCTATTTGATAGCTATTTTTATACTTAATTTATCGTTATTATTTTATGGTTAATAATTTCTCATTCATTAGGAATTTTATCTATTTTTATGAACAACCTATTCAATTACTTATGTACGTGTTTCTTATTTCTTTATCTTTATATTTATACAATTTGTACTTTTAAATATTTCTCGTTAGAATTGGGAGCTTATGCAATGTAAAATCGAGGAGGTTGATTGAACTTTTTTTTCAACTTTTTTGCAACTTAACAGTTTAAGTTTTTAAAATCAAATGACCTTTATTGACCTTTGTCTGATACATTTCATTTAAAAGCCATGTTCGCTAATTTTTAAAAAAAGTATTAAATTAAAATGTTATAATACCTAATATCAAATATCATTCATGCGAATTACCCTCAATCCCCCTCATTCAAAAGTTTCTTTAAACTTTCAAGCCGAGTGTCAATTTATAAATAATTAATGTTCTATTTCTTACTTTTTATCACATCACACTCTACCTATTCTCTATATTTTTTTCTCCTTTCATTTTACAGTTGCCATTTCGCTCATTGTCCAACACATTAAAGACCTCTTAGCATCAAGGTCACCAAAAGGCTCAGAGACAGATATTAATAATTCTACTGATACTCTGCAACCATTAAAACGTGCTATGCATGTACATGCAAAAGAATTGTCCAGACCACATTAAAATTCCTTTATTTACCCATTTGGTTTACTTAAAAATGATTCTTGTCTAAAAATGCAAAATATTCTAGTAATCAAAATCAAATTACTTTTACTGTGTAACGAGAAATCTCAATTAATATCATTTATTTATACAATATAAGTATTTCTTTGTCTGTCTATTAACTAAATTTTAATTTATACCTACTCAACAAATTATTTATATTTTTGTTATTAAAAAAGGATCTATTATCATTATCATTCATATTATAAGTCAGTTATGCTTCAAATTTTATTTATTTTTTGTAAGAGTAATCTATTTAATTTAATAAGTCAGAGATCAAATGATTGTAATTGTAAAATAGAAAAGTCATAAAATTATCATAGTCATTTTTGTATTGTTCTTAATTCTCTTACCGAGTTCTGTCACAAAAAAATTCACTATTTTTGAAATAAATGTACGAGAAAGGAAATGTTCATGTATTTATACATTTTTATTGAATACTTATGACAACGATCACAAAATTTGAATAAACGATATTTTAAAATAATTTCATGTAGTGTTTGTTGATTTTTACTCGAAATTCTTGCTAAATAACTAAATTATTAGTAAATAGCTAAATCATTAGTTTTGGTAAAATTTGTAGTATAGTAGGGTAAGGATTAAGAATAGTAGATAGAAATCAATAGTTTAAAAGGTGATTGAAATCCTCAAAATCAGGAAAAATGAATTGTTGTGACAGAATTCGACCACAAATGGATTGCTGCAACGGGCCGTTTCATCCACATCACATCCCTGGGTATATGGGTGAGGTAATTATCAAAGACAAGAAAATGTTAGATTAGGATTAGAATGGAAATGCTCATTCAAAATTCAATCATTCAAAGCTCTGATGAAAGTTGAAATATGTAGGGTAGTTATACCTAAAATAATAGGTTTGTAATTATTTACCTCTATATGTATGATCTCGATTTTACAGTAAATGCTGTAAAATTGAGACCAAAATCCTGAAGTTTTTCGATACTAAAAGGATAAGAATAAGATTTTTCTAGAAACTTTCATTCGCTTTCACTTTCCTTCAAATTAAAATTAATGGTAATGCAATCGATTAGGTAATAACTTATTATAAGGTGATGGAATTTTTTAAATAGGTCAAAGGTTACAAATTCACTCATGCTAATACATTTGGACATGCTACACATGATTTGTTGACACGAAATAGAAGAATTGGAGCTCATATCGGTGCGAGAAAATTCTGTTTAACTGATCCATGTTGGGTATATATAATATGCGATATATATTTTAGAAATTTGGCTCTAACTTTTTTTGCCACTGCACTGCTAATTACCTATTTATGTATTTTGTAGTCTCATGAAAAAGAATTAAGAGCTAGACTACATATGGTCCAAGGTGAAATTGATCCAAATCCTTGCAAAGTAAGTACCCATGTTGAATTTTGTATTCTTAATGAATGAATGGATAATGAATTTTAATATTTGACCAGAATACTCAATGGAATTTAAGCAATCAATTTTGTATCAAGAAACCTGCAACAGGAGTTTGTCCTCCGGTTCTTTACAAAAACAATCAGCATGGGTATTTATCTCGCCTCTCAGTTTATCAAAGCCCAGATTTGCAAATTTCAGCTTGTAAAGCGAAAAATACCTACCCGTGCAAAGAAAGAGCCCCAAACTGTAGACCATTTTATAAGGAATATGAAGACATCACTGACTATGATATTTTTCAAGTAATATTTTCAAAATTTCATTCAATACCTACTTCAATATTTTACGGAATTCGGACTACAATACACTCCTTAATCAGTGTATCATATTCTAAACTTTTACTTATATGTACATTATATGAATCTTTTTGTAGGAATGGCCCTGTGAATGTCGTCACTTGAGACTTCCCAATCTTAAGTATAAAGAAGGAAACTGTTGGGACAAAGAATATTACTTGTAAGTAAAATTAAAGTACCTAACCAATCATTCTAAAAATGTATCATAAACCTCAAAGTCAGTCAAGTCAAATAGGTATTTGATGAATAAATATTTTTTTCATTTTAGACCAATTGAGGTTGAAGAATGCTACGAGGGTAAAATGATAACCATTCGATGAATAATTTGATTCTAACTTTTTTTGCCCTTGCAAAAACGTTAGCTCATGGATATACAAAACCGAAGCCAAATTGTCAGTGCTTGCCCTTGGATGCAAAAAAACGGGATAAAGATATAATATTTTATCGTCATGAACCTGATTCAAAAGCATTTGGATTTCCTTACTTCATGGTAAATCAAATTACATATTTATATATGAACATCCGCAACTACCCTCCCTTTTCTAAAGAAAACCTAAAAAATTAATCACTTTATCAGGATCCAACAAATCCTTATCGGTTTTTTATCTCTGGATATACTGGTCATGTACCTACTAACAAGGTTATTATTTTTACATCAAGTTTGGGCAATTATTTGAATATCGAAATATTAATTAACAATTTTTTTATATTTTTCAAGTACCGAATCTCTGATTCGTATGTTCCGTCTACACGAAAAGCACTGAATCGCTTTACGCTTAACTATTTGACGCCTCACTTCTTAGAAAAATGCCCAGTTTATATAGATCCTAAGCAATGTATGATTGAAATTGCCTCAAGTTTTTTCTAAAAAATATCAATATTATAATCTAAACTTTGCATATCATGAATTCAAAATTTCAGATTGCTGTGATGTTGACCACTTCAATTGCTATTGTGATAAACGGAAAACTTATGATGGACACATTGATGAAGTTGAAGTTAGGTGCAGATTACGAGATCAATTTAATCCAAAAGGTAGGCTCAGAAATTTTTATTTAGAATTCTTTTTTGATCTTTTCTTTATATTTTGCATAGATTGCCAGCCAGTGGATATGAGCAATGAACCTCTTCCAATTTGTGTGGAAAATAAAAATTGTCCATGTTAGTTAAAATAACTCTGCTGAATTCTCAATACAAAACCTATCGCCTAAGTTAATTTTACTATCATAGCTTTAAAAAAGGAAAGGCTCAAAATTTTTGATTTTGTAAACATATAGGCATACTGCATAGGTAATAGGTATCTATTTACCTAAATTATGAATGTATATAGATTAAAATTTATTTTCCCATAATATAGTATTTGAAATTTGAAGTATTTTATATAAAAATAAAAGACAAAAAAGTCCAAGTTATTCATATTCATAATATATAATATAGAGAGTAAGTAGAAGTAAAATATAAAATACAAAAATATTTAATTTCTATTTAGAATTTAGAGAATATTTTTTAGAAGGCTTACTTACGAGAGCTTTAAAACTTCAGACATCAGACATATTCATCGAATCACATCGGTCTGAAAAAAGTAATAATGTAAATACACAAAAATATCAAGTTATATATTAATAGTAGGTATCTACTTAATCTGCAGACTTCAATCAACTACCTAATTTACTTTTTGGAATTATAAGGTAGTTGTGCACAAATTACTAAAATATTTAACCTACTTTGAAAGTATTGAGTATCGCCTGGAGAATTAGGTCTTGGAATGAAAGGAGCCGACTAAAAGTTAACGCAATAAAATAATTAAACGCTTAAAAAACCATTTTAATTACATGTACATACTATTCTAGACATGTCATCCCAGTTGATATCACTAAAAAATTCTTTAAATTCATCCATTTTTAAGCGAGAAAGATCGGGTCTCATCGTTGGATCAGTTGAAAGCAAAGATTCGATGCAACCTTTACTAATATTTTCCATATCATCAGGAAACTCCAAATCTCGATTCAATATATTTGCGAATATTTTATCTGGTGATTCGTCACTAAAAAAGTTTAATAAAAATTGAAATAATATGAAATGAAACAAAACTGAAACGGATGCTTACCTAAATGGTCTAATTCCAATAAGAAACTCATAAAGACAAACTCCAAGTGACCACCAATCAACTGGAAATGCTAAGATTTAAGATAAAGATTAAATTAAATTAAATGTTATATTTAAATTTATTTATAGTCTTTAATAAAGTAGTATGGTTGTATTTGTAACTTACAATGTCCGATTTGTAAAATGATTTCAGGTGCTAAATAATCGGGGGTGCCTAAAATCCTTCGATCTGAATTTGTTTCGCAAACAATATTTTGAGTTTTCAGATGATAGTTTGTTACTTTTTCATTAATTTGATCATTTACACTTGTAATACTATTTGTAGATTTTGTTACTATCAATTTATTTGAAGACAATGGAGTAGAATTATCGACAAAATCATCACTATCATTATGAGTAGAATGAGTAAATTTATTTTCATTTGTGAATGAGCCAAAACCCATATGAGACATATTTATAGATAATCCAGTATGATTACTGCTATTCCATCGTTTACGTTTCTCACCTGACGCTTCTAATAACCATTTAGTTGAAAATGAATCACTTTTATTTTCCAAGTAGAAACTCGAATGCTTTACTTCAGGAAGGCCAGATCTATTAATTATTTTTGGAATTAGTTTCCTAGTATAAAAGCTATGATGAGCATTATTATCAACAACGTCTCTTCGTTCATATTCAGGACTTGGAATTAAATTTGAAGAATGTAAATTATCACAAAAGTTATGGCGTTGGTGTTGATCTCGAGGGAAAGAGTCAATAAGTGAAAGATTATGGGTATTTTCTTTAGGTTGTTCATGTTGATTTGTACTTTCCTTTCGAGTGTATTTGATGAAACTTTCATTTTCCTCTGTCTCTCCTTTCATGTTAGAAATTGGTGAAATTTCTTCAATGTCGTAATGACTTTTAGTACAAGCTGGTGTAGTAGCAGTACTAGTACTAGTTGTAGTGTATGATGCTCCCTTATTAATTGATGAATTATGAAGACGCTGACTTTCAACTAAATTTTCATTCTTTAATATAGGAGAACTTTGATGAATTATATTTTGAGAATAGTTTTCAGAACAAAATGAAACATTTACAAATGAAGAGTCAACATTATTGTCTTGAAAGGTGAAACGTTTAATTTCTTTATTTTCAGGTGTTTTAATTATTTCCCATTCAGATGAATTTAATTTGTAAGAAGTTGTAGAAATTTTATCACTAGACGTAGAAACAGGCGAACATGAACTTTTCTTATTTCGAAGTCTTCTTAATGGTTTTCTAAACTTTCGACTGAATGCTTTAAATCCTCCAATACATTTTTTAGTACAATCATTACTTTCAGTGCTGTTTTCAATACTCTGTTCTATACTTATTGAACAGAGTGGAGTCGACGTGTTTTGAATATTCTTTGAAATATAGCTCGTAATTTCAGGTTCAGGTGTTAATACTTTACTTTTATTTGTTTTGTTAATAGATTCTGGACTTGGAGACTATAAAGATAAAAACACATTTTAATAATAAGCTTGCTTAAAAAATAATACCAATTACTTACAAAATTCATTTTAGAGTTTAAGGAAACAATTTGACCCGGAGTAAAATATTCTAATCTTGAAGGGCTAATTTCTAAAAAATAAATAAAATTACATTATACTGTCTATATTTAAAATCTGGAATCAAGCAAATTAATTACTCGATTACGGCGCTGTAATAACATCTAATGCATTAAGAAATTACCTTTATTTAATATTCTATTAAATCCTTCGACACGCGCCAAGCCAAAGTCAGTTAATTTTATATGACCATTTGAATCAATAAGTAAATTTTCTGGTTTCTACAATTTAAAGTTAAATTGTTAGAATATCAAGTTAAATATCAAGAATATCAAGTTATCAAGTTAAAATGTCAAGATCAAAATCCGAAAACTTTTCACTTACAATATCCCGATGGATGACTTTTGCAGTAAGGTGTAAAAAATTTAATGCAAGTGAAATCTAAATAATAAAAAAATAATTAGCGCATAATTCTCATTCTTAAAAATCTCAGATCAGTGTAATGTAAAGTACATAATATATGAATATGAATCTAAATTTCAATCTACTTCTTTATAATACTTACTTCAGCAATATAGAAAGCAGCCATTTTATTAGAAAAAAATCCGCATGCTGCAAGTAAGGATTTTAAATCACCACCAACCATCCAATCCATGACTAAATATATTTTATTCTTTGTTTGAATAGAATAAAACAAACGAACACAAAATGGGCTATAAAATATAAAATATGTATTTAATCAAATATAACTTCCCACCATGCATTTATTGCTCAACATTTGTTAAACTTTGGAAAAAGTATTTTTTTAAACTTACTCAGAAACAGATAAACAAAATGCTCTTCTCTCTTTTAAAATACTCTCAGCCATATTCTTCCGAATTAAATCATTCTTTTTCATTATTTTAATGGCATACAATTTGCTAGGTACATTTTTTCGGACTCCCAAGTATACTTTCCTAAATAAATAAACACAAATAAAAAAAATTTAGTTCCGTGAAGAAAGAGAATAAAAGCGAATAAAATATTAGGTGGTATATTATTATTATCATGATTCATGATCTATTTTGTTCAATTGATTCGATTTTGATCAGCTATTACAGCTTTAAAAACTTAATTTAGACAATAATATTTAATAATTTTGCATACATTAGAAATTGAATAATACTAACACTAACTAATGCTAGTACCAGTACCTTAGCTAGCATTAGTTAATAGTTTGTAAAATAAGGGTCAAAAGTCAAATCTTGTTTTTAAGAACTGAATCAAACGAATAAACATAGGTATTTAAAATTCTTAATCTTAAAGCATAAAATTATACATTTTTGATTTTATAGATTTGATCGTATTACGAAATCTAGGATTTCAAAGATTGAAATTCAGTAAGTACTGTTACATCGCCATACCATGTCATGTACATAAGTGGTAATTGTCTATACATATTACTATATTCATTAGTCCTAAGCTAAGTCCTAATCCTAATTTTATGCATGTCTTATCTTATTATTAGTCTTGAATCATAAACACATACAACATATTAATGTTCATTTAATTTTAATTTAAAGCATATTATCGGAAAAACCAATCCACACTCTAAATCTCAAAAATACAAGTAAATAGGATCAAAATTGAGCCCAAACCCAAAATCTGATTTTCGGAACTAAATACCCTTAATAAAATCTAAAACCCATTAGTAATTTTTAAAAAGGACTTACCCAAATGATCCCTGACTTATAGGCTTAATAATCTCAAAATCTTCGATTTGAGGCATATGATTTGATGTCTTGTTTTCTTCATCACCACCACCTTCAACAGCATCTACAACTCCATGGTCCATATCGTCATCATCCATAATAATTATAAATTGAAAAAAAATTGACACTTTCTTTTCTTTTCTTTTTTTTATTTATATTTTTATGACAGTTTTTTTTGTTTTTGTTTGTTGATTATTTTATTTCAAAATGAAAACCGCTGCTGCAAAACGAATCTCAAACTTTTTCGATTCTTCTGAAATCAGATGGTGTCTTTTTCAGTCTACCAAAAAAATTCTGAAAAATCCTCACTTTTCCTCCTCAATTATTTTGACGACGATTTGGTCATTTCTCTGACAAAAATTGCAATTTATCGTCAATTTACGAGGATATTGACATCAAGTTGGTCACATTGACATTAGGGTCCTGTCCAGGTCGTTCAGAAGTTGGTAAGCTTTCATTTTTTTTACTCATTTTGATCATATTTTGACGATTTGATGTTTGTTCTTTGTGATTTTCATTTTCATTAGCTAGCTATACATTATACATAATAAGTACAGGCAGTAGAGCAGAGTAGATGATTATTAGTATTTTTTTATTTGTTTTCACTGATTATAATTGTACCATCGCTGACATGACAAGGTCAAGTTTAGGGACATAGTAATGGGTAATTTATAGTAGTTTCATTTTGTCTCTGTCTGGGTCTCTGCTCTGCACCCTGATTTGCCAATTATTACAAATTCAGTCTATCTTTTAGGTTGTGTCAGAATCATAATTAGTTGGGTTAGGGGTGAATAACTTGTTTACTTCATTTGTGTCATGTCATGGTTAATAGTTCATGTCAATGATAGTCTTTGTACTGGATCTGGACTGTTTATCTAGCATTTAACTCTTAAATTTATTTCAGTAGTATTACAGATTGCAATGCAATGAGGATTTCCTTTATGCTTAGGACTAATGAGATTTTTTTTTACTAATTTCTAATAGTTTATTTTTTGTCTTTTACAGGTCGATTCGATTGATTATAAAATAATTTTTTTTGAATCAGTATGATGCAAGCATCAACTTCATCCAGTAGTGGTAGTGGTGGAATTAATATGAGACATACAAGTGTATTTTGTCGAGAACATCCTGATGCACCCTTAATTGAGGACTATAGGTAAATACGAATAGTAAATAAATAAAATATATTATTTTTTTAAATTTTTGTGTACTAATGCTAATATTACTTTCTACTTAATTTTATCAGAGCTGGTGATCAGGTAATGTTCTTGAACAATTTATTCGTTTTAGTTTTATTTAATGAGTAATAATTTGATAGTGTAGTGAAGTGACATTATTTATTTTTCTTCTCTTTAAATTAGATCTGCTCAGAATGTGGCCTTGTGGTAGGAGATAGGTAATATTATAATAAAAAATATATCGAAATATTAAGCTTAAGTAATTTTGGAATTTGGACCTAATAGTTATTATTATATTATGCGGTGATTTATACACTACCTAATTAAAATATTATTTTAGGGTAATTGATGTTGGCTCTGAATGGCGTACATTTAGTAATGAAAAGGCTACTTCTGATCCTTCTCGAGGTACAATCTTTTTTTCATTTAACCCACACTTTTATAAATATAATTTTAAAGCCATGTTTTTTTGAATACCAGTTGGTGGACCTGAAAATCCTCTATTAAATGGATCTGACTTATCAACAATAATTGGTGGAGGTCGTGGTGAAGCAGCATTTGATGAATTCGGTGTAGCTAAATATCAAAATCGTCGGACAATTAGTAGTGCAGATCGAGCACTGATTAATGCTTTTAAAGAGATTAGTGAAATGAGTGATAAAATTAGCTTACCAAAGTCAATTCAAGATCGTGCTAATAATCTTTTTAAGGTAATTATTAAAACTACACAGCTATCAGTATCAAAGTTTTATTTTCACATAATTTGAACGATAGGTACTAGGTACCTATTAATAATTTAATTTTCTTAACTAATTTCAGATGGTTCATGATGGTAAAAATTTAAAAGGACGTTCAAACGATGCAATTGCTAGTGGTTAGTTTAACTTTTAAATATACTTGACATTATTCATTATAAGCGTTTTATAATAAAATCTTTTTTTTTTTTGTATTTTAGCTTGTTTATATATTGCTTGTCGCCAAGAAGGTGTTCCACGTACTTTTAAAGAAATCTGTGCTGTTAGTAAGATATCAAAGAAAGAAATTGGACGTTGTTTTAAGCTGATATTGAAGGCTCTTGATACATCTGGTAATTATTTCATTTTCAAAAAGAAGCATTAAATTAAATGTTTATATTAACACGATTTTTTTCTATTTTTAGTTGATTTAATTACTACTGGTGATTTTATGTCTCGTTTTTGTGCAAATTTACATCTTCCAAATGCTGTCCAACGTGCTGCTACAATTATTGCTAGACGTGCCGTCGAAATGGATATAGTTCCTGGTCGTTCACCGATATCTGTGGCCGCTGCTGCTATTTATATGGCTTCACAGGTATATTTTTTCATTGATCTTTTCATTTAATACAACTCGGCAAACCGAATATTAACCTCAAATTTAAACACATTGAGATAGTGTTTTAACAATTTAAAGAGCTTATTTAAATGTACATTCGATAAATCTAATTCTAAATTATATTTTAGGCATCTGAAGTGAAACGATCCCAAAAGGAAATTGGTGATATCGCTGGTGTTGCTGATGTTACAATTCGACAATCGTACAAATTAATGCATCCACGAGCTGAAGAATTATTCCCGAGTGATTTTACTTTCCATACTCCAATTGATCAACTTCCTCTAGCATAAATAGGTTCGGTAAGAAGAGATTACACTTTACCAGTATCGTTTCTAATAATAATTTTAGTTCTTTTATATACAAACTTAAATACACTTCATATTTATTATCAAAATCATTAACTCAACAAAAAAATATCTCGCTACGCTACGCTATTTATAAACCAAATAATATAAAAAAGATTATTATATATACGTAGGATAGGATAGGTCAAACTGAATCATAAACACATAGGTAGGTATAACTATGTATTTTGTAAAATGTAAATAGATAATATCAAATATTTATCAAATTCATTCATTCATTTTAAAATTAATTATTTCAATTGCACAATTTACATAATAAGTTACCCACCTACCTATTATACAAAAATATTATGACAAATGTGTAATATTAAGTTTATTCATGAAACTCTTCAGTTACATAGTAGATTACAAATAATTTTTAACTAGTTTTAATACAATCGTATTATTTTATAATGCGATATGATTTCAATTCTTAATAATTTCTTTAAAATGTTAAAGTAAAAACTATTTATTTCCTATATATGTAAAATATTTAATTTAAAAAATATCCTAATATTTTCAAATGTGCAATTTAAATAAGTATTTTATATTATCTATATATTTAGTATTTGAAAATTGTTAATTATTTCTTACATATATAGATAGATAAATAGTAAAAAAATACCTACGTAACATGTTTATAGTTTTAAAATGTAAAATAGTTCATCTTTAAATTACTTGTCAAAAAATTGAGTAGTTTTCTTTTTCTGTTAAATATTAATTACAAGTACAAGTAGTACTGCTTCTTCTGTTATATGTATAGAATTCTCTTTCTTTTCTTTTTCTCTTCTCCTCTTTTCTAATCTAAAAGTACTTATTTATGAGTAATTGTAATAATTTTTTGTATCATAATTATATTCTTTACATCTCTCTCAATTTCTGTATAATTAAAATACATACTTGAAGAACATACAAAATATACATATCCTAATAAGCTAAAAATGTGCTGTACTACAAACTTTATAGTAATATAAAAATATTGTTTTCATTTACAAATACAAAAAAGATTGTAATAAAGATTATACTATTTACTTCGAATCGTTAAAATAATAACCTTGAAATGTTTACTTCATGCGTTTTATTACACAGTATTATATTGTGCCTAAATAGTTAATTGTTTATAATGTATGGTTTAGTTTAGATTTACACTTAGGTATTTATAACAGTGAAACTTCTATAAGTTTTTGCTTCATATTGTTCATCATAAGGTCTATCAAGGTCCAGTCCATGCCGAGAATCATTATGATAAATTAGATGATAGGGTCTTTCCAAAGGGACTAGTATAAAAATGAATTCATTTTTTGAATCAAAACCCAAGTTTTTTACAAACATAAATGCTAAGTGCTAAGTAGGTAAGTAACTAATAATTGAAGCTTTTATCAGAGTACGTTGAATCTTTTCAGATTTGGGTATTTTGATAGCATACCTGTTAGTTGACCTGAAGCATCAGGATTTGAACTCCAAAGTAAATTTCTTTGTCTACGAACAAACGGAGTCACATCATCAACCGATGTGATCATCTCGTCGATAAATTTTTCAACAATCTCTCGTTTAAAGTGGAGTAGAAGACAATTTCTGTCCATTTGTGCGCCTGTAGACGGCTCTAAGATAAGTAGGTATTAACTTTTCCATAAAATTTACTATTTAAAAAAAGTACAAAAAGCATACCTACAGCTGGAACCCATTCAAACTTAACCAAAGGTCTAATAGCATTTTTTGTAGTTGCAGCAATTTTGAGAATTTCTACAAAACCAAAATAGTATCCAAGTTATAAATGTACCTACTATACTGTAACCTTACTTAAAGGTACTTATCTACTCATAATAAGACCTAATTATAATATGTTATTTATAGCTATTTAGTCAATAAGTATGCTACTTGTACTTATATTTAACTACCTTCAAATCCCCATCTGGTTCAAAAAAGCACAAAAATAATTTTTTTTTAAATATGACGATAAAGTGACCTGAATGAAAGGTTATTGACTTTCGATATAATAATTTGAAAAAATACCTTGTCACACTAATGGCTAAAATAGATTGTCCATCTGGCTCAGCTGCCCATTTTGAGTCATGTGCTATGGTCAGGAATGTAGGAGTCAGAGTCCATACAACCTAGAAAATTTTAGAAATATTAGCTTTCAATATCAACTTTTACCATTGATTGATTGTAACTCTGTAAGGGGTTCAGGGGTACTGCTAACTACAGATATAAAGCATAGCTGGAATTTGGAATGAAATACTTTACTATCTTATCTAATTATATAGAGTATCTATTTCCATTACTTGAATTAGATTCAACTTAGGATTAGATTTCAAAAATTTAAATGAGAATTTTTGGGCATGAAATGAAATTTGATGACAAAGCTAACTTTAAAGTTATGTCTATAAGGGTATACAAAATACAAATTGCGTAGGAGGTACCTTTTCGAAGATGAAATTTTTCCTGAATCCTTGATAAGTAACTGCGGTTATAGCAATAGATTTGGGACAGGTCACATAGAGTACCACGGATTTCGTGTTGTACGCAGCCATCAGATGATTTCCCACATCAGGCCAACTTTTGCGAACTTGAGAATGGTAGCTCAGCGGATGGGGGAGATGCCAATAGTATCTAGACATTTTTATCTCAAAAAGTTCAAAAGTTTGCAATATAAGTATGCTATGGAGCTGGAGCTGGAACTGAAATACACCTGAAAATCTTAACAAAATATCGAACTCTTGATTCACTCGAATCCAATTGGAAACTGGAAAGGGCCTTCAAAAACATAAAGTTTTTATATAAAATTATTTATGGTAACCTTCGCCTTGCATTGCTTAAACTTAAAAGTTTATTCAAAATCCTTTTTAAGATTACCTAAATATGTAATAAAAATTATCGTTTATTCAAAGGTAAGGACATAAGTGTAAATGCGATTTCTTGCAATACACTTATTAAGGTATAGGTAGGTAAGTACCCTACTTATAGAATAATGAAATAGAATAAACTTGAATCAAGATTTGATTCTGACCTTACTTTAAAAAAAAATAAAATTCCATAAGAAATTGAAATTCAATCGATAATTAACTTGAATTTTGAATGCATTTTTATTCCATTTTATTCGAGAGATTCAAAGGCGTTTCTTAGATTAGAAATTTTTCTTTGAAATTTACCTTTATTATTATTTACTTATTTAAAATAGTGTACTATACAAGCTTACTTAAATTATCTACCTTATTGTATTTTTCTTTGGTTTTTAGAAAGAAATTTAATTTAGCTCTAGCAAAGTACCTTGCTAAAATTTAGGTGCTTACTATCGTACGTACTGAATACCATGAAACATTCTATTTCTATATTGATTGGACTTTTACTTTTTAGGAATCACAATTCACCAATCATTTTCATTATGTTGATAATTTTTTAATATAGACATAGATACCCTTATTAGCTACTACGGAGGAGTCTTGTGGAAACTAAAGTAAGGATAGAGCCAATTCGGTGATTTTAATTTACTTTATTTTGTTGGACATTTTCCAGGAGTAATTTAGATTAAAATCTTATGCGAACTTTCTCCAGGGGAATTGTAGTCCAATTTGAGAAAAGTAAATAATCGATTAATAAAATTAAATCTACATATTTATTCTCTTACCTACTGATATTTGAAACTTACTCTTACTACGACTGCATATTCACGGTCTCAGGTCTACTTCTCATGCCTTATTTTCAGAAAATTATTGCAGTATGTATTTCCTATTCAATTAAATACAAACTAACCCATGGAGAAAGTGGGAGAAAGTTGTCAAATCTCATTTATCGGTATTTTTCTAAAAAAAAACTAATCTATAAATGACTAAGCCTGTTCAATGCAGCTTGAATTTATATATCTATATACTGTACTTTAGATACTTGCACTTATATAAAGTAAAGTATATGTATACTTGCCTATTTCTGAATTTCTGAATTCTATCTGTAGGCTAATAATATATGAATTGGACAATTAATTATTCTGTATATTTTGCTTATTTTTCATATCAAAAGATAAGTAGTAAAGTTATGATGTATTTAGTTGAGGATCAGATTTTTTTTTGAAATACTTTATTGACTAGTAGAAATGCAATTATGTAGTACAAAATGTGAAAACTTTTTACAATATTTTAACTACCTGTATAGTAGGAATTTAGTTCAATTTCCTTAAAACTAATTTACAAATAATTTATATACTGATATTTTGTACCTATTCGTAGGAGTTTTATTTTATTGATGCTATTTTTTGCTTTTTTTAAAGTTTCAAGAATTCACTCGCAAAATTAAACATCAAAGGGTATACATAGCATAGTTAGATACTTATACTTATACGCACGATGACAGATACATTACAGATATCACGTATATTTATTAACCATTAACCATATATTATGATTAGTATTAACAATTTGAGTGTTTTATCTAGACAGTTATAATTAGACATGGAATAAAAATGTCAATAAATATTTAACTCACTTGTTTGGCTGAATATTTGACTAAAAAAGTACTTACCTAATATAATCTGAATCTGAATAGGCTTAATCTTTATACCATATTATTTGATAGTTGAGATTCATTTACTTGTACTATACTTGTTGTTTAATATGATATCGAACCGAACACGCAAGTTATCATGCCTGTCTATGTCTATACCTAATTAATTACTAATTACATTTTTAAATTGCATCTTAACTCATTTCGAATCTATCAATTCAAATTTATCAATATTACCTATTATTACCATTACCTATTACGAGTACATTCGATAATACAGTATACCTACATAATACAGTACCTACCTATATGACATATAATCATACACATAAAGTAGGTATTTTTTTACATAACCTACAATACAACCTAATTGATATTGAAACCTACGAAAAAACCTAAACTCTTTTACAATAGGTAGGGTACCCTACCTACCTAATTCCTATCCTAATACAATACAATTACAATGTTTGTATTACTAATTTTTTAATTTTTGAGATATTTATTATCAGATATTATTTAGTTATTTGATTTTCTTAAGCGCATATAACACTTTACCTAATATTCTTTTATACTATGTATTATGTAAGTACTTATCGTAAGTAAATATGAAATTTTGTTTAGATATCATATTTTGAACTTTGAAATTATAAATATTCGAAAAAATATATCGTACAAATGTTGTACAGGAATGAATGTACATGCTAGTCTAGTGTCGTATAGCATGTATAGCATCTTATGGAATATGTAAGAGTATCTACTTTGTTTAGTAATTTGTAAAATGTAGGTAAGTATATTCTGTATAATATCAGTATATTATAATTATGAAGTATCAGTTGAAATTTTAGATAGGTATAGAGATTTTTTTCTGAAAGGAATGTTTCAATTTTTTGGAAAGTTTCTGAAGTATATTGATGCGAACAGATTTTAACCTTCAACGGCCACTTGGTATGAAGGCTTGTTGATACTATTATTATTGTTCCTTGAAGACCACATGGAGCCCTTAACCAAGGAAGGATTTGGCCCTTGAGCTCGAGTTTGAGACGATTGCCGGAGTTTTGGATCCGCTCCTTTGCTCAGGGAGCTTGGCCCTTTGTATTGACTGGCACGATGTGTTCTAGAAAGGAAAATCCATATAATTAGACTAGGTATATCTTTATATTGGCAAAATCCATATATCTATTTGAATCATTCTATTCTGTTCTATCAAATCTTATGTATTTGTAGCAAATTAGCAAGATAGATCATTGATCATAATTACTTAAAGGTAAAGAAAAGATTTTCAATAAATGGCTTTCAATATTTTTTTCAAACTATAAAACCATACTGATAACGATAGCTTCAGTACCAAAAATGAAACTTTATGAAGCCTAGCATACTGAATGAGTATCCCATGATCGTTTTTATAGTACCTTAATGCAGGATTAGAGCCCTTAGCTAGTGATGAATCCGCCCCTTTGGCTGATAAATATTCTGTTTTAGTTCCAAATATACTAAAAAAAAATTTAATACCAAATTAAAATATATAGGTACATACACTAATTGTACTATGTGTAGGTTATATCATATCCGTGTATTAAACATTCAAATACATACATTGGAATGAAATACCTACTCGAGTATTATTATAAGCGTGTTTGTAAGTAATAAGTAATTAAACTTACTTTGAAAAGAAATTCTTCTTTTTTGGCTTGGATATAATCTCAAAATAGCCAGAGTCAGGACTTTTGGCTTTTTCCTTATCAGGAGATTCTCTCTTGCCAATAATCAAATGCTTGCTTTTACTTTTTTTCAAATTCACGATATTCTCCAATCCAACATCTGCTATCGATACTACTACAACTTCTGTTTATAAAAGTTTAAAATGTTCAAATGAGTTCAAACTTGATATCAATATGGATTAGAGTTTTTTTGAACATGTTATTTACCAGGTGATTGTTTCGAGTCGCGTGTATCTGTACCAGTACTAGCTTCAATAAACGATTTGAATTCTTCTGGTGTTTGTGGATTTTCCTCACGAAGTAAACGCTCGGCTTTATCGTAATTAAATTTTGCAGCCTCGAAAGCCCACGAAACAAACCTGGATTAATAAAAAAACCAAATTCGTAAGATTACTTATAGACATAGAACATTCTTTTTTAATTTTATTATTTTACCTTTCTGGTAATTTGGGAAATTTCTTTTTAAGTTTACTTCTTGACTCTAATTTCTCCTCAACTGAAATATGAGGCTTGTGAGATTTCATGATTGGGGTTGGAAATGGGGATTCTGGCGGTGGTGGTGGTGGTGGAGCAAAATTGAACTGATTTGCCATTCGATGCTCATCGATGACACGGTTTCTCCTTTCGATCATCGATTTGACCTCAAGCCACTTGTGTCTGGCAGGTCTATCAAAATTTTTAAAAAAATCGTAAAATTTGCATAAAATATCTTAAAATTATGATAGGAATTTCGATGATTAATACTTTGCAGGTGGTGTTTTACTGAATCCCTTTCTCAGAAGCTTCTCGGATGCCTTTTGAACATTATTTTCGCAAGATGTGAGAACATCAAGTAAAAATGTTTCATCAGCCGCTGGGAATATACCTTTCATATATTTCAACTTCATTTTGGGGCTCTTGAACTTCCCTTCTTTGACCTTTATACATACAAAAAAATGTATAAATTACAGTCTTAAATTTATTATCGATTCCATACTGCATGTAATTGTGGTGATAGTGAAAGTAAAGGTGAACCCCATCGATCACTTCCAAGGGATGATCGATTTCCAGTATTGCTATATTTGAGTATTGAGACTGGGGTAACTGTACCAGTTCTACTTGGACTTTCAGTTGCATAACTACATTTAAATTACACTCATTAATATTAGATTAGCCATTTTATAATAACGATAAGTTATCTATTACATATGCATCCATGTATATGTTAAGGTACCTGCTAATTTTTAGTGGTGAATTGATTCCTATCGATTTAGAATCGGCATTCGAGAAAGTTTCATCTCCAAATTTTTCCCCAGAAATCGATTCAGAAGCAAGTGGATATTTTTCAACTGTAATGGATTGAATAGTAAATTATTTATTAAGGTACATTCGAAATACTATCGAGGAAGAAAGTTCGATAGGCCAATTGAATGGAGAAAGTAATTGAAAACCTGAAATGTATCTTACCTTGCAAAGCGCTTATGACTAGTGTAGCTCTATTATGATACCTTGAAAAAAAATAGTCAGATTTAATAAGAATTTTCATAAGGTATGAACTATAGTGTTCTTACTTGTGAAATAAATGACGAACATGAGGTTCTGGAGCTTTATTACGAGAAATGTTTAAGATTATTGAAAAATTCTGATTTTTTTTGCTTATTTTATTATGCTATTTACCTGTTGGGAAAACTGCACATACAGTTCTGTATGCCGTTTCTGTATCACAGTTTGTCAAATATGTATTTGGGATTCCTTGTCAAAACATTAATTTTCAATAATTATTAATTATCATAAAATTAATTAGCAAATAAAATTAATTAATGGATAATTTTAAATACCACAATATGATGAACTTGAAAAACTTTTCGCTGATTGAGGTCTTTCATTTTCCTTTTGATCTGAAGAATTATTGTTTGAAGTTGAGCTTGCTAAATTATTTACGTTGATTTCGTTTACAAGTTCTGTAATTGTTACGATTTGATTTGGATCTGTTTGTAAAAGAGTGGGTGCTTGTGGTTTTGACTCGAGAACAATTTTTTGCTCACTTCTTCTGGGTAAGGTAGGCGATGGACAAATTTTCCAAGATCCACCAAGTCTACCTCCAAGGAGAGGTGATGATCCTCGGCGATTAAATGCTGAAAATTTTGAAAATATTATTTACTAACCTCTAATAATGAGTTTCTTGGTTTCTTGATAAATTAAGTTAAATTACCTTTGAGACTGGGAACTGGACTTGACCACCTTGATCCACTTATATCCTATTTAAAAAAAATATGTATGTAAATTGTATTAAATATCATACTACGAATCAACATTCAACATAGTACATACTACCATATTACTGGGCGTTTCTAAAATAGCTTTTAAGTATCTACTAGTGTAAATGCTTAGATAATAGTAGAATAGATCTTATAAAATAGGGTAGTACGAGTATTACTTATGTAAAACTCTAAATAAGAAATACTTTTATTATGAACTTTAAAACTAATTAAGATTGTTTGACATAAAGATAGGTAATTCAGAGATACTTACTAAAGTGAAACTTGGTAGACTATAATCATGTTAATAATAAGCATTATAAATAATTCAGCTCGTTAGCCTTCTTATTAGGTTACTTAATTAAGTGGATTTAGATTTAACTTACTGGAGCTAAAGTATTCCTTGAAATATAATATACCTATGTAAACTTCTTACACACTTGACTTGAGCACATTTTATCTATCAAGGGGTTTTTATTCACAATTTTTTGAATAAATTATATTATTTAAACGATCGAAACTACTCGTAGAACACTTAAAATACCTAGATAAGTGTTATTCCTACTAAATAAGAAAAGTAGAAGTAGCAAAGTAAAGTAGGCTACTTAGGCTGGTAAGCAAATTTGGACCCTGTAAATTGCAAAAATGCACTATTTCTATACCGAAAATCTTGTAGACTTAAAATGATTCAAAGTAAAAAAATAAAAGTACCCTACTAGTTAATTTGTCTCAAGATTACTTGATACTTGATATACTGATAAATATATAAGTACCTAATAGATATAGATTAATTATTGGTAAATAATAGTTATAAAACTGACCTCAAAATAAGTAGCTGGCTGGAGAATAGCCATCTCATAAGTTGGAGGACTGATTAACCCTAACCTAGGGTCAAGCCATGTTGTTGATTTATTCGTATGGTTTATGTAGAATCTGAAAAAAATAGAAACATTATTATACTAGTAGAAATTTTGCATTTTGAAACTTTTAGTAGATTCCTTTTAAAAAGTAGGGTATTTTAGAACTTATTATTTTAGATATTTCAGTAATGTTTTCGTGTCCCAATGTCTTAATTTTAAGCAATTTTTTTATGCATATAGGTAGGTAGAATTAGAATGAAATGAAAATATTGTATTTTGTATTGTCTTCCTTTATGATTTCATAAGTTGATGTAGGTAGGTAGGCACCGGCACAACATATTTTAGTCTATGGCCATGACATGGCATTTAGATTTTAGATTAATAAAAATTTGCAAATATTTTGGTTTTATTAATTAGATTAGAATTATGTGTATCATAGTTTAATTAAATAAGACATGGATATTTATTTAAGTGTAAAGTACTGTAAAGTTGGTCGAGCCTAATTCTATTACTAATTCTCTAGTTCTACGGAGTAGTAGACAATTGAATTATGAATTGTAAATTCAAATATGAATATGTAATATGTATGAACCATACATTTTCTAACTCTATTGGTAATTGGTAGTACAAGTACAAGTACTGATACTGATATAGGTAGGTACTTACCTACCTATTACCTAACAAGTATCATTATTCATTATCATTATTGTAAGTACATACTACTATAACATTTCTCTAAAAATCCAGGTTTTACGCTCTTTTGGTAAAAAAAAAACAATTATCTAATGCATAACGGAATATGTATAAAAAGGTACTTCAGGTCAGGTATGTAATAATAGGGGAGTAAAGTGTAAGCTAATCATATCATTAGGTACTTATATAATATCATATATCGAGTCAGAATCACAAAAATATCCATTATCCACTGAATTGAATTCTGATTTCTGTAATTCCAAATAATTCCAAATTCCATTCTGTGTTTTGTTCTCTGACAAAATTCTAATCTGATCCTGATCTGAATAGTCTTCTATTGCAGTAAAAAAACAAAATACTGGGTGTATGATTGTCACATTACTTCTGCAAAAAGTGAAGCCATAATCGAATCGGGTTTTTCAGAGCCGAAAAGGTTTTGGTTTGGTTTGGAATTTGGAATTGAAAAATAGGTAGTAGGTGCCAGGTGCTCGTACTCTCAATTTACCCTAAAAAAGTTCTCTGCTCTCTTGCTTATTATTATTGAAGTTGAAGTTGAAGTTGAATACAAAATTCAAAATAGGTAAACAAATTACCTATAATTTTATTTTTATTTTTATTTATTTGTCAATCAAAAAATCAAAAAGTTAAGTGTCAAGTGTCAAGAGTTAAAGGTCATTAAAAAGCTTGGTAGTAAAGATTCTTTTAGATTACTCAGAATGTACTAAATACCTTTGTATTTAGTTTTTAAGTACCCTACCAAATCCATAAAGTTTTTAATTGTGTAATTAGCTTTAGAAACCACGAGTACTTTCTACATGAAGATGAAGATTGAAGATACCTATTTAGAATTTTAGTATTAGGTGGGGACTGAACTGATCGTCGTGAGTAATTATTTACCTAAAAATATTAGTAGCTGTTTAAAGGTTTATTTTACCATACAATAATAATAAATCTCAATACTCAAGGTCGAGAAAATCAATTAGGTAATGTACTTATAAAAGTTCCGATAAAATAAGTATCTTGTTTATTGTTATCGCAGCTGATCTAGATCGCCTGTTTTGATTTTAATTTTAGAACTGGAATTTGGGGTTAAGATTATGTCTTATCAAATTGATGATGAATGAAGCTGCATTAAAGGTAAATTTAAATGTCTATTTAAAATCTTACATATCTTTAATATATTTATCTATACATACGATATCTGGTAAGATCCAAACTTTTATTTTAACTAATAGTTTTTTTTTATATTTATATTCCAGTCCAGCTGCCAGCTTTTGTTTTAAATTTAACGATACTGATACCAACCAATGACATGATAATCAAGAGCAAGGAAAACTTCGAGACGGATCAGAAATTTTTTTTAAAAGGATCTTCAGTACTCTCAGTATTCATTGTTAACAGTGTTTCCTAATACTTCAAGGATCCTATGTATTTGCATTTACATTGTGGTTATTATGGATTGAAATTGAGACTAGAATTTATCAACATAAGCATAACATAAATCGACATTTAATTATTTTGAATTTTGGAAATATACTAAAAACTAAGGATGAGTAAACTACAATACAAACTAGCAAGGTATGTCCGATTTTATGATTCTAAATATACTGGTAGGTACCTTAGTACCTTACTTTACTAACGATAAGTTTAAATTATTTATTTTAACAAGAAATCATATAATGCAATAAACTTACAATCGACCCGTTCTCGTCCCATCAATTTTACATTCCCACCCTAATAAATGTGTACAAAAAGTTAGAGAATATTAATTTCAACTAATTGAAAGCTAAAAATATACTTTTATTAGGAAAATTGGTTTTTAATTAGAGCCTAGAGCATGTAGTATAAAATGGACTAACCTTGTGGCAATGGACCAAGTCCTGTGTCCATCATTATTATGCCTTCAAAAATTAAGTTTATCTTATATTTATCACTTTAATACATATAGGGATGTTAAAGGTTATCTTAATTAGATCGGCTCAGACTTCAAAGATGTTTCATCATTTGCATTCTATTTATTCAGGGTATGTTCAATCAACTATTTATCCACTCGCAATTTACTCGTATTTTATTAAAATAATATTTTATTAAATAGGTATGTATACTTGAATTTTGTTATGTATGCATAAAATTTTACTTATATAACACAGTTTTAATTAAGGATTGATTTTGAAGAACTTTAAATTTGGAATGATTAAAAATGGAAAAGTTAAAGGGCTTTTATAAAGGGAAGTTGGAAAGTGAAAGCACTGATTTCTCAGCTCGTAGTAGGTTTTGTATTTGTATTTTTACTGATAAATTTTGTGTGTTGTGTAGAGAAAAATGAAGTGAGTCAATATAAATATATACCAAAATAGTACTACTACTAGGGTACATGAAGAATAACAACCGAATTCGAACCAAACAAGGGTATTGAAAGATATTTATGCCACACTCCACACAGGCATTTGTATTGGGGGAAAGTCGTCAAGCTCAGATCAGGGAAATTTATAGTACATAGATAGATTTTATAAAGGGTCCTTTTTTATCAAAATTCGGTTTTTTCGGTTACTGCGTCGGTCTTCAGCATAAAATTACATTTCTCCATTTCATATACTAGTGCATACCTTAAAGTACATAAAAGTAGTCCCTGGTCCCTATCTTACTATGTATATAATATGATATCAGAAGGTATAAATAAAAGTTCATCTTATAAATTATAAAAACGCACAGTTAGGTACTATACTATGTACTACCGTACCATTTACTCGTATTTTATTCATATTCCTACACCTACTACTACTACCTTTATCTTTTATTTAAAAAAAGTTACCAGCACAAAAAACTTCTTATCGTTAGTACCCCATATTCGTACCAATATATCTCTCGGTCTCTTTTTTGTAAACCGACTTTTCGATCTAGATAAATAAACTTTAAATGAATTACAGTAAAATTCTCAAGAAAGCTAAAAAAAGACGATAAATAAAAGGTTTATTACATCTCAAGAGAGATATGAAAAATCATTTTGAATATTCTATTTTTAACAGTGTATAAGCCCTAAATACAAATGTAGGTAAAATATTTATCGTAAAATTATCCTAAATGTTAATACATACTTAAGAATTGAGTAGACACCTAGGTAGTTTAGTTCCCACCTATTATTAACCATTATCATTATACTCCTACATATAATATCTGCATACAGATATAAATTATATCTATTTTCAGTAACTTTCTTATTAACATTTATTTGCCCGTTACTTTACACTAATCTTTTTATATTTTATTTTCAGATAACATGAATTATATCAAGAAAAAAAAGAGAGAATTGGCATGAGGACTATCATGTGGGCAAAAAATATACTCGTTTTTATCATTTTAGTTTTGTTAATTCTCATTGTGTATTGGCATCAGAAATTAACTTCTCTGGAACTTCAACAGCAGACACTCTGTAAGTATTTGAGATAATTATTTTAAAAATACTGTTGATAGTACTGAATTAATCGTTTGATTTTTTTTCCATAGTGGAGAAACTTGGTCATCAGACGTCTAAAGAGAGTAATTTTGGCAGCATAGAATCTTATAATCAGGGAATCTTTCAAATAAATAAGGGTATGAATTACTGAATGGTAGTATTAAATATTAAAGTAAAAAGTATGTCTCTGTAAATCATGCAATGATTCAATATAAAAAAGCAGACACCTGGCAAAATTTAGAAATTGATCAAATATCTCTAAAGCTAAAATATTTTATTAATATTTAGGTGGAAATGATCCCAATGAACAACAAGTAATTATCTATAATAGGATTCCAAAGACTGGTAAGTAATACTTTCTAACTCTGACGAAATATAATTTTTTATAATACCGAATATCTAATTTACTTTAATGTTTAGGATCTACGTCTCTAATGGGAATAGCTTATGAGTTATGTACTAAAAATTCCTACAGTGTTATACATGTAAATACTACAAAAAATAGTCACGTTTTAAGTCCTTTTGATCAGGTAATTGCAAATTTAATATAAACCTATCATTGCACTATCATTCAATATATAATATATATTGAATTATTTTTATATCTTTACATAAAAATTAACATAGTCTTTAAGTAATACTAATCCTAACCTAAGCATCTTTGATTTTTAGATACGCTTTGCTCAAAATCTTTCAGGATGGTATGAAAAACGACCTGCAATTTTTCATGGACACATTGGATATCTAGATTTTTCTTCTTTAGGTAAACTATTTGCTATTTGCTTTAAAATGAAATTCTAATTAATTTTCTTATCAATTTAGGTGTTCAACTTAAGCCACTTTATATTAATATAGTACGAGATCCTATTGATAGATTAGTTTCATACTACTATTTTCTGAGGTTAGATTTCAAAATTGAAAATTTTCTTTCAATAAAACTGATTAACTTTATTTGACACATTCAAGATATGGCGACGATTTTCGGCCGGAAGTAATCCGAAAAAGGAAAGGAAATAAAGAAGTAAAAACTTAACATCATTTTCCTTACCATCATTTCATTACCTAGATTTAAAATAATTTAATAATTTAATTATTCTAGAATTTTGATGACTGCGTAGCCCGTGATGGAGCTGATTGCAATCCAATAAACCTTTGGATGCAAGTCCCATTTTTTTGCGGCCATCATTCTTCATGTTGGGAACCAGGATCAGCCTTCGCATTAGCTCAGGCGAAATCAAATCTTGTTAACTCGTATCTTTTAGTTGGTTTAACAGAAAATATGGGAGATTTCATTACATTACTTGAAGCTACGCTTCCCAAATTTTTCAAAGGAGCTGTCCAACTTTTTAATTCAGGTAACGTATGTTGTTATTCAATCTTATATGTATTAACCTTTCTCTAACTTTGACCATTTTAATTCTGCATTGGTCAAAGCTTTCGCAAATATCATTTTAATAGCAATTTGGTGCTTTTATACTTTACACTACTGATTATTTAATTAATAGAAGGAAAATCGCATTTACGCAAAACATATGGAAAAACTACACCATCAAAGGAAACAATCAAAAAAATTCGAAAATCGAAAGTTTGGCAAATGGAACAAGATTTTTACATGTTTGCAAAAAAAAATTTTATGGCAATAAAGAAAAAGAGTCGTATTCTAAATGAGGCTGGTTCTGGACCTACTATTTTAGCTGATTCTGAACTTATTCCAAAATTTAGATTTGAAAAAATTCGTCCTAAAAAATAATTAGTACAGTACATAATACATAAAATGAGTATTTTTTATCTCTGCCTGGTAAAAAGAGCAATTTTTCAAAACGCTTTAAATACATAATAAATAATCCGACCATCAGTATTGAATATATCGAGACTAGTTTAACATTTCCTATTTAAGAAACTATTAGTATTTAACTAATCGTTTGGTACCTATCGAATCTATCTATTTTTTATATACCATACCATAAGTATTTAGCTCTCTTCCTTAAAAATTCTTTTAAAATTGCCTATTGAATTGAAACTTTATTTAAGTTTGGCTATTGGCTCTGCATTAAAATATTCTTAGCATTTATCTTTTTTACTTAAAACTTTCTTTATTATTTGTCGTTAATCTTCATCAGTTTGTCACTCAATAATTTTCAATATTACTATGTAGTTTGTTTTCTTTAACAAAATTTACGTTGTGGACTCATATCTTCGTGCATTTGAATGAAATAGTATACTATATAGTTGTTTCGAAAGTCAAAAATTATAATCTAAATGAACTAGATTGTACTTTTTATATCTGACTATGTATTGACTTAAAATGAATATGAAATCTTTTGAATTGAAAGTATTTAAAATTAAATGTACAAAATACCTGATAAAAAAACTACCTAAATTAAAAAAAAATATTTTATTTAAAAACCTTAATCAGATTCCGATTCTGACTTAAGCATTGCATCAGTGAGGGTACAATTACAATATATATCATAATATGTATACCTACCTACTTATGCGTATGACCACTATTTTTACTTTAGATTATGACGTAAATATATATACTTATAATAAATCATTTTAGTATTAATTTTGTATTATTCATATTGTATTACATTTAATTTGATAAAATTTTACTTACGTTACAATTACAATTAACAAGATTAGGTTTAGGTTTGTATAATTACTTTTTATTTAGTACCTTCGCCTTCTACTACTACTCGTATCTATTATATTATATTAGTTTATAGCCTATTTATTAAGTAGACATATTTTATTAATGCAATAGTATCCGTATTATTTACCTACCTACTTACCTTACCTAGTATAGCAGCCATCAAATGTAAAAATCAATAAAATTGATTAAAATATTTTAATTTTTAATGTTTAAAGTTTTTGTATCTGACAAAACTTCTTGAGTAATTTGATATTCTAAACATTCTGCTATATCGACTATTACTAATTTTAATAACAACTTTGAAATAAATTGAGTTTAAACATTTTAATTGTAGATATACGTGCGCGTACGAGGAAAGTTCACAATTTTATTTATTTAAAAATTCTAAAAGTATCAATTATCAATATTGGTTTGTATTTTGTAATTTGTAGTATAAGGTAGGTATATTAACGATAAATATAAACAATTTTATACAGGCACAATACAATGCAAATACAGTTCGATGAAAAGATTAGAAGTAGAATGATTTGAATTTGAATAGAAAAATATAAAGCAAACATAATATTTGAATAATATTTCATATATTTACAAAAATTACAAGTTGAGTGAATATTATATTACAGTATATATAGTACAATCGTAGACCATTGGAAATATTCAGGTCAGGTACATTGTGGTGAAAAAGATTGAATAATATATATAAATAGAGTAAAGAGATTATTTAAGATAGAATAGAACAAGATATTGAATATAGGTATAAATTGTAAAAAATATTTTATACATGAATAGATTTTGATTAGGTATAATATAATATATGATTGAATTTTGCATTAAATTGAGACATCTGAATAATATTTGAAATTAGAGAAAGTCAAATTGTAGGTTATGTACCTAAGTATTATTAATACTTTTTGTGATATTATTAGTTTGTTTATGAAGATGTGGGACTTTCATTCCGTGATGATCGCTTATACTTGCTTTTTTCCGTAGCCTCTTTCTTTACAACACTAGCACTACTTTCACCTCCAAAATCTTGTGAATTTTTGTTAGATGATTCTGACTTTGTTCTTGACTTTTGTAAAACTGGTGACCGAGACCGAGAATTTGAGCGATTTTTAACTGGCCGTGGACTAGTGCTTCTTGATCTTGACCTGTATTTTTTCCTATTATATTTAAAAATACATTACATAATCATCGATCAATTAGGTATGTTGTTTAAAAGTGATTGAAAGTATTTAAACTTACGCAGGCGAGCGAGATCGATTTCTCTCAGAAGAAGCAGCAGAACGAGATCTATGTCTTCGACTGGAGCGTTTATTTGGTGATGAATAGTTTCTATCGTCATCATCAAATCTCCCTTCTCGTACTTTTATATAAGTTGATTCGCCCCGATGAGATTTAAACTTTGTATTTTCCATAACTCTTAATCCATCTTCTAAATCCTCTCGAGTATCTTAAATGGTAAATATAAAATAAAACCTTATCATTCAATGAATAAAAGGATAAGTTTACCAAAAGTAGCAATGCCTGTTCCATCGTGATACACGTTGACATGTCTCATTCTAAGATTTAAATCCTTCATATGGTCCTTAATCAAAAATGGAAATAAAAGAACATATTATAAGTATTATCTAGGTAGTGAATTTATTTATAATTTGTACATATTTAAACAATCTTACCTTTAAGTCTTGCCATGAGCCTAAATTATATAATCATGATATTATTATCGATATCATTTATTATTAATTTTGTAATTATCGAAATATACAAGGTAGTAAGTTAGGTAATAGGTACTATAGAGTTGCATGATCAATCATTATGTATTAGATAGAAAATAATGTATATACTTAGGTATGTTTGCTCATTGCTATTATTACCTGATGGAGGTAGCCCTTAAAAATATGAAAGAATCCATTATAGTATTCCCATTGTAAATTGCAAAGTGTGCCAATTTGTGTCCATATTGTTTTTTGTTACCTTTTACCGAAATCCAGTGCTTATACCTTCGAGCTTCAAAAAATTGAACATCATGACTGTATGAATGGCCTTGTTTTTTCCCATATGACATTTCGACTCGAATTCTTACTCCGTCCATTTTATATCCATTTCGATCAAAAGCAGCATCACGAGCATCTCTGTTGGCACATCAATAAATATTACATAATACATATAGCTTAGGCTTAAAGTCAAGATTTGATGTAAGGGATTACTGGGAGTTTAGAGATTAATAATACGTGAGGGTGAGGGTATCAATTATCAAAACAATAATATAAATTACCTAGAATCCTCAAACTCGACAAAGCAATAGGGAGCTTTTCCATGCGGTCTTTTCATTTCTGTAACACCATAATTCGTTAGACAAACCGGTCATTAAAACTGTCAAAACTAAACTAATTTTCTTTTTAATTTAAAAACAACTTACCAACTGAAACAATGGGTCCTAAATATAAGTAAATAAAATATAAAAATCAAATCAAAACTCAAAAGGTGTCTAGGTCAAGTAAGTCAAACTTCTCTTCTAAAGTCTAGCCTTCTCTACAAAGTACCTTAAGAAATTTGACCTTTCTGACCTGTCTTATTAAAGGTTATATAGCACGAAATGGAAAATTGATTATAGTTACAAAATAAAAGTAGTAAAAAGAGAGTATAAAACTGTAATGTAAGACGCTAATGATCAAAAAATCGAAATGAATGCCGTTATAATAGAAGCTTGACTGTAAGTGTATTTTACTAAAATTTACCAAATTTGTAGAACACATCCTCAATTTCTCTTGTCCGGATATCCCTAAATGCAAAAGTAATAAAGTTAATGATAATTCATAAATTCAATTCAATCAGCTATCTGAGAGCTGTTATTTAATTAGTATTTTACGATTACATACCTTGGTAAATTACCGACAAATATTTTCGCCTGTCTCAAACTTTTGACGATTTCAAACCTCATTGTGCACGTGGGGTAGTCCAAGTGTCAGGTCAGTTCAATGTCCAAGTGTCCAAAGTCCAAAGTTGACGAAATAGTCCAAAAAAAGTCAATCGAAAATTACAAGGTTTCCAGCCAGCAAGAAAAATTCCTTTGTGTAAAAAAATCCAAGAAAAAAATCTTATCAAAAAATCCGATCTCAAATCTGCCTGTCTGTCGCTAAATTTGAATTCCAATTTGAATTTCTTTGTTCAATTCAATTCAATACAATACAATATTATTTATAGCTTGTTGTTTGGTTTTGAATGTTTGTTGTTGGATTATGTAACAAAACAACAATTATTGATTTGATTCTGATTCTGATTCTTGTTGATTTTTGTAATTTGCAAAATGATCGATTTGAGTTCAATCACTTAAAGGTTCTTGGAATTAATATTTAAGGTTAGCTTTTACCAAAGGGGGCTATTTTGGGACTTGGAAAATTTTCGAAAAAATCGAAATTTTTTTTCGTCGAAATGTATTCTTTCTAAGTGGTCAGAAATTGACCACAAACACCAATTT